>JAAGNO010023287.1:0-10383 GCA_033439905.1 Ceryle rudis | reverse complement strand
GTGATGTACGTAGCATTTCACTTGCTGTGCCATTGTAAATGGCTTTCTCGAGAAAATTTTGTAAAGGAAGAACAAAGAATACTTAATCTCCTCATTAAGAATGTTCCTCATTAGCATTTTGAAAATCAACCGAAGCAATGAAGAGCTATGAAAATGATTGTACTTGAAGCTTCCCATCAAGACTGATCACCTGTTAGTCGCATTTGGGAAGCACAAATGGGTATTTGGCTGCAGCCTGCAGCCTCGTTATTCACACTTTATATATATCTGTTTACAGACACACACACAGAAGAACAAAGATTCACCTCCGGCATGACAGAAATCCCATTAGTTCTACTCACCCAAATACCTGAAAGAGCTTTGCAAGAGAGCAAATATTCACAGTTTTTAAGATGGGAATTGTATACAGGAACAGTTTGATCCTCTCTAGGCTAGAGTCCAAGCCTCCTGAGTACAAAGCCGATAACCCTATTAACCAGATCGTACCGCCTATGTCAAGTAAGGTATGGCAGATACAAGTAAACCAAGTCAACTGCTCTTGGATGATCCTGAAGTGTCCATCTGCGTTCTGCGCGCCAAGCAGCACCTGCAGTGCTCCCATGTCTGACAGCATAATTCAGTCAATCTAGATCCGAGGAAGCCATTCTGGCACAAACAGTGTTATCCTCATTGACGCGTTCCCTATAACTAAGCCTTCACCAACCATTCCACCTGCAAATGCAACGAAAATGAACACAGTTCACAACTCAAACGTGTCGTAAAAAGTAAACTACAAGTGATTTAACTGTACGTCCTTTACTCAATACAACACACACGCCCAAAGGAGCTTCTCTCTCATTCAGGGACTGCTCAGGTATTCTGTGCCATGGTTGGTCCTTAGCAAGAGATCAGGAGGCAGAGTTTGACATAAGCAACACCAGCATCACTGGGCCTAGGATCCTAAATCGGGAAAGGTCTTCAAGAAGAGACAGTGACAGCTGGAGGTCCCATTTAACCCAGTTATGCCCAGAGGATTAAGCAGTGAACTCTCGTCCTTGTGTGCCTCTTCTACCATTACAGCTTCACTAACGTAGGGGAAAAATCTAGTCACTCAAGGAAGAAAAACATGAAGCATAGAAAATATAGGTTGCAGGTGGCTTTGTACACAAATGAGGAGAATGCAGAGCTCATGCCAGAGTGGCAGTGCTAACCTTTTCTAAGGGAAGGTTAACACGTTTCTCTCAGATATAAACCAGGTATTTTAGATAACGTAATGCTATGTGTACCTAAACCGCACAACAATTCAATAAACCTTCATTCTGTTAAATAATTAAAGTGATTACAGTGATGCCATTATGGCCTTTTACAAAGCAATAAGCCAGTTGTCAAGTGGATAAACTACAAGGCCAAAGGGAAGGAACGGGTTTGTTCCTTCACGGGGCACCACATGAACTACTCAGCCCTGAGTGTTTACATAAGCCTACGTATGTATTTCTTTGCTTGTTTAAAAGTGCATATTTGTTTGTGCACTGAGTGCAAAATGCGGAAGTACAAGGGTGTACTGGTTTTTGCCAGGATGAGTTAAATTTCTTCATAGTAGCTTTTGGGGGGGCTAGCAGCTGTATGGGGCCCAGGTGTTGGCCAGGGTTAAGCCACAACACATGGAGGCAGAGGAAATTATTATGCTAGCATGGCAAAGCACGCTTCCCTAGAAAAGGCATCAGATAATTCAGGTGGAGAAAAGTTTCAACTACAAATCTCATTCATGTTTGTTCAGTAGTGCAATAAACTAATAGAGGGAAAGAGACCCAGAAGGTGGCCATGGCAACCACTGTCCTGAGGAAATTCTACACTACTTTTGGGTTACAAGAAAAATAGTTCTGGATCTTCCAGAAATAGCAACTTTCCATATCTCTGTCATAAATTAAAACTTAAAACTGAAAGGAGACCACACCTAGGCGTTCAAAGGCTACTATGTGATACACTGAGGAGGAATGTCTGACTTATCTGAAGACCATTTTTTTTTTGCATCTAATTGCTGTCAGATGATGATTTTATAGGCTGAGTGTATTCCACAGAAAGCTGCTCTCAGTCATGTGCTTCAATGGAGACACATTACGTCTAGGTGCTCAGAAGGAGGTAATTCTGACTCACTTACTCTCTTTAGAAAGTATACTGGCCTTTGGGGTTAAGAAAGCATGTTTTGAAGCGAGATGTATGAATCTTATTCTTTGCCTCTATTTTTCAGGTAATCATAGGCAAACCACGGGGAAACCACCTCCTGCTTCAGTGCCTAAGTTCACCTGTGAGTTCGTGGGGAAGCAGAACAGCTTCTTTGTTCATCCCCACCACACTCTTTCTCCATTCTCCTATAGTTTGTTTTTATGAAACAGATTTTTAGGCAGGGATGTCAATCCAGATGTGATTCATAGAATGCTGCTATACTAAAAACATAGTCAAATTCAGAACCCTTTTATGGTGGGATGAATGACAGCTAAAAGTCATCAATTTACTTCTTCCCTTACATGTCTTAAAACCCTAAAAATGCATTAGATAAATTGGACCAGTATATTCATGAGAAATGTTTTGAAAACCATCAACTGCTTAAGAAAATAATCTTTTCATTTCGGGCAACAAAATTTATATGATGTACGTATCTGCTTAACCTTACTGATTTACCGTGGTTCCTCTGAACCCACCGCGGGTTTCCTACTCACAGTATAAAATTCAACATGAGCATTAAATGTTGTATGATTGGATTCAAATTGCTTGCCATTCATATTCTGGATCTAAGCTACATTAATGCTATTGATGAAGTCAGAATTTTTCAGATTAAACCGAGACTTGAGTTCTGAGTGCTGATGGCTCTCCTGGATTTCAGGATTCTCCCAAGACTTGGACAGTTTCTTTTCAAAGAGTTGGCTTGGAAAGGTGCAGTTTTTTCCTTGCCTGGAAAAATGCTCCTCGTGGACACCCTTAGAAATGGCTTGAGGCACTCTTGTGACCTTCGGGGTATAAGATAGGCAGCTGCAATTCAAAGTCTCCTTGAACTGCTCTTTGTTTTTGAACAGCCGCTGTGTTTCACAGGAGGAGTGGTTGCCTTTCAGAAAATTATGAACCAACATTCTAAGTACAGTTGTTGGTATTTACTTGACACCTGTTTTATTTTCCTTGCTCTCATCTCCTTGTTAAGTTCTAAAGAAACCCTCAGTTTCCTGAGAAATTGCATGCCAGTTTTAAGATACAGTTATGAGTTTATATGTCAGCTGACAGACATTCACAGACCCTGTCTTGTTTCACTCTTTACTGAGGCTCATTTCATCACGTCTACACAAAATTCAAATTAAAAAATCAGTTTTTCATTTCCAGCCCTTTTCCAAAATAGCATTTTGGTTTACTAATAGTTCATATATTTAGTTAATTGTTGCAATATTTGACAGTTTTCATTCATTAAATTGCCTATTCTCTAAAGGTAAACTTCAAATGTCAGGTCTGAACTATAGTATTTTTAGCATATGAAGCAACGGTAGTAAAAGAAAAACAGAAACGCTGAAAGATTTTTAGTAACCTTAATAAACATGATGGCTGCATCTCTGTTAACTAAAATAATGAGTAACTACTGTGATATTTTGTTTGTCTTAACCAAGCTGCTGTATCAGGCGAACCACTATAACGTCCTTTACTTCCAAGACAACCCTTCTAGTACCTAGTTTTCCTGCTGCCTGTGTGTTTGTAACCAGACATGGTTGATGGTAGGAGAAACATGTATGCAATTGCAGTTTTATGTAAATATTTCGACAGGCAAATGCGTTGGTAAAGAGGGTGACTGAAGCAGGAATCAAAAGTAAAGTATCATCTTCTTGGAAATTTAATTTCAAATAATCATCAAATTCACCGGATCCTACTTGTATGACCATGACTAAGTACGACTCTTACCTGCCTTCCTCTACCAGCTGAGTCATAGTAAATCTTCTTATCATGCCCTAACAGCAAATTAACACATTATCTTAACCTGTCATGGGGGTTATCAAGTGAAGATATAGGTACGGAAATGAGACACAAGACTTCCCTTGATTCTTTTTATCGAAAATTGAACAGTGTACTGGTTTGGCTGGGATAGAGTCAAAGTCCTTCCTAGTAGCTTGCATGGTGTTATATTTTGATAACACACTGATGTTTTAGCCGTTGCTGGGCGGTGCTTGCCCAAGGCCAAGGCCTTCTGTCCAACCAGAGAGTAGGTGGAGGGTGAGCAAGAATTTGGGAGGGGACACAGCTGAGACAAACTGAGCAAAGGGATATTCCGTACCATATGCTGTCATGTTCAGCAATAAAAGCTGGGGGAACTGGGAGGAAGGAGGATATCCGGAGTTGCGGCATTTGTCTTCCCAAGTCACCATTACAAGGGTTGGAGCCCTGCTTCCCTGGAGATGGCTGAACACCTGCCTCACGATGGGAAGTAATGAAGGAATTCCTTACTTTGCTTGGCTTGTGAGCACAGCTTACTCTTTACCTATTAAACTGTCTCTGTCTCAACAGGTTTATGCACTTTCACCCTTCCGGCTCTCCTCCCCACCCTACCGCGGAGAATGAGCAAGCAGCTGGGTGGGCCTGAGCTTCCCAACAGGGTTAAACTGCAACACAGGAACTCTGAAAAATGCTCATTATCACTCCTTTGCCCCTCTCTAACGCTACTACTTACAGAATTTATGGAGATACGAGCTGAAGATCTCACTCAAAACATCCTACAGCCCGGTTAGTGACCAAAATCCTGGGTCATTATTGAAGTGAAATGTAAGCAACACAACACTGATAAACTAACCTTCTCTTCTGGTTCCTTTTCTCTATTCTCTAGCATGCATCAGCTTAATAACTGTGACAATTTGTGAAAGGCCTTGGAAGATGTACTGGAACATATGGAAGACAGGGAGGTCTTCAGAAACAGCAAACATGATTTCATCAATGGCAAATCGTGCCTGACTGCTCTAGTGGTCTTCTATGAGGGAGTGACTGCATCCGTGGAAGAGGGAAAAACTACAGGTGTCACCTACCTGGACTTTCGCAAGGCCCTTGATGCAACATTCCTGCAGCTAAACTGGAGAGAGAGGGGTTTGATGAACGGACTGGTAGATGACTAATGGATTGGCTGGACAGCAACGTCAGAAGGGCTACACTCAATGGCTCAGTGTCCAATCAGTAAAATCAGTAATGTGTTCTAGGATTCTATGAAGAAGGAATACGAAACTAAGGAGCAACCCCAGGACATAACTGAAAGAATTAGAAGAAACGACTCTTTGAAGTATTGATTTAGAAATTGACGTGTGGTTTTGTCCTCAGCATTACAAATCACGGAATTTCTTACACTCTACTAGTGTAAATAGACTTGCAACACTGGGATGCGATAATGTAAAATCCAGAGGTAGCTGGCCTGACACGGTACAGGTGCTCCACTTAAAACATTTAAACTTTTACACGTGGACGTTGAAAATCTGTTTTTCACGAGCTCCTAAATGACTGCTATTCCCTCCAGCTACTCTCTAGGTGCTAAATTCATCTGTCTCTTACCTCCTTAACAGAGGAAATTTAAAACAGGAAAAAAAATCATACTTCATTGTTCTTCTGTTACATGGCTGCCAGCTGATCCTCACTGCAGAAGCGCAAAACTAGATTTCACTTATCCCATGACTGTAATTTCTACCAGCTGCACAACAGACTGGTGTCTTTTTATGCATAAAAGAGATATTGGACAGAATAAACTGTAACTATCTATATCGAACTTCAGCCAATGTAAAAGTTAATATATAGATAAGATAGCAGAGGACAATGATTATTTAAAATTCAAGTGATTATTTAAAATCAAAGTGTTCCTTGGGGGGACCGGGGCCTGTTTAAAAATGTTTCTAAAACAAATCTAAGGTATTTTATATCACGCACTGAATACTGCATCCCGAGATTAAAAAAAAATTAAAAAGTGCAAAAAATGATAGATTACACTGAATTTGTGTGAACAGGAGAAATCTGGAACACCATATAGAGAATTTCTTTAGGGTGTCAATATCTGATTAACACTGAGAAGCACATTCATCTCAAAATTAAAATTGCTCATTGGATTTGTTTGAAAAGTACACTAATACATACCTTTGGGATGACATGAGTGACTACATCAGTCAGACTCATCAGAAGGCCTTCTGGAAATGTGAGTTCTCCCTCATGAATGCCCCACACCGTGTAACACTAGAGCAGCATTGGGTGATGAAGACTAAGCTTTTTCTACCCAAAATGAAACATTGATCCGGATTTTTCTGACTATTTTAATGTTGCAACAAAATCCCTTTTTCCTCCTAATGAAGCGTATTCCACAGGAAAAGACACTGTCCATCACAAAGACCAGTGGTAAAAAATACTGTCCGTTCCACCATGATTTTGTCAACAAACCGTTAAGTATTTTCATAATATTTCCTCAACTTAGAGAAGAAACTGTACTATGAATTATTTTACACCTTGGCCTACTCAGTCCGTTTGCTATTTGCCTGCTCCTCAAAGCCATGCAATTCTACCTGTGCTTTATTGTACGACTGCCTTTGAGAAGAGGTGGATGGAGGGGCTGGAAGTGGATGCTGATGTCAATGAATGCTGTATTGTGATGTCATCAAGCAACGGACTGTGACCTCACCTCCCCCACTGCTTAAATCTGGGTGCCAGCAGAGCCTGGGCCAGTCTGGCTCACGCCTGGACCCCTGTCACGCGTGCGTGTGGGGTGTGGAGGCTCGAGCCCTTGAGACTTTGCGTGGTGCTGGGTGTGCTTTGGGGGCTGCTGTCAGCAGCTCTCGGTGCCCATCCCAGAGCTATCGCCTTCTGTTTGTTTCCCCGGCCCTGCCCGTTCCAGGCAGCTGGGCACTGCGGGACGTGCCTGAGGCAGCTGAGGTGAGTTGTGAGGGGAAACCTCCCAGCTGGGGTGGCGGTGGGGCGGGTGCTGGGCTTGGGGAGCTGGGAGGGTGTCGTCGTTGAGGGTCCTGGGCATTTCTTCCTCCCCTCCCCAGGCCGCGAGTGACTGTGGCCTCTCTCTGTTTGGCAGCGAACCACACTCTTTGGCAACACCCGTGACAGCAATGGGAGGCATATTCTCCTCACTTCTCCCCGGAAGGCAGCCGAGCACAGAGGTGGCCACAGAGACGGAGTGGATCTGCCCCATCTGCCATGACGGTCGAGATGATGTCGCTTACATAATACCCTGTGGCCATCAGTTCTGCCTGCGCTGCAGCCTGCGTTGGACAGCAATGACACCACGGTGCCCACTCTGCAGACAACAGATTGAGACTGTCAGGATGCCTGTGCAGGGAGGTAACAATGTACAGGTGGTTGCCACACATGTCGAAGAGTTGCCAGGTGACAGCAGCCAAGCAGGACGTGCTCTCGTCCGCCCGGCCGAAGCCAGACCCCAAGTCCCTCTGGCATCCCCTCCATTGTCCCAGCAGGAGACGCAGTCCCCAGCTGAGCAGCAGGCTGCAGGGACAGAGGCCGTGGGTGGCCTCCTGCCCCACGTCTGGGCAGAACTTTTCCAGAGACATGAGCATCTCCTCGATCCTGTGCTGACCTGGCTGCACCAGCAGCTGGAGGTGATATTTGGGGACCGGTGGTGGATGACAAAGTTTATAGAGAGCATCATGCTGTATGTCCTGTGTGCCTGTGGTCCGGATGAGGAGGCCATGGTCCAGATGCTGCAGCCTCCTGACATTGAGGAAAGTGTAATATGGCTGGTCCGCGGAGTCATCAATGTTATTGTGCAGCAATGCAGCGAGCAGGCCCAGAGGCTGCTGCGCTCCGGTGCTGCCAGAGAGGGCAACAGCCCTGTGGCCTCCTCTGGCTCTTCCAGCTCCAGGTCCTCCCGGGCGGTGACACCTGCCCCCAGCCCGGCCTCCTCCACAAGCACCTCAGGCTCCGACCAGCAGGAAGCAGCCAGTACGACGGAGGCTGCCCCACGTGGGGGTCCCGGCCACCCCCCCCCTGCACCTGGCCCTGCAGAACCTGAGCAGCCCCAGGAGGAGCCGGCGGAGGCAGCGGCAGTGGCAGGTCCCTCTGGCCAGGGCTACAGCCGCACACCCTCCACCTCCAGACAGGGCAGGGGCCGCTCGGCCGCGGGGAGACGGCGCCCCTCAAAGAGGAGGGCCCCCAGCCCCCAGGACTCTCCCCAGCCCCGCAAGCGGCCGTCCCGCAAGAGGCCGCCCCGCCGCCAGCGCTAGCGGGGCTCCAGCAACCTTTCACGGGCGAATATTCCTCAAGCAAAAAGAGAAGAGCTCTGATAAGGCCTCTAACAACTACTCGTGGTTCGGAGATCTTTTTGCCTCAAACATCGCCATTAGATCTTTAGGCTGTGTACATGGCTGTATCTGGCCTGGGCCTGCTATTTTACACCACCCTTTGTGTTCATATAAAAGGGTAATTTGCCAGAAAAGAAGCCGCCCTGCATTCCACTTTTGTCCTGAAATATCAGAGGGGCTGGGGGCAGCTGAGCTCAGATTCTGAGTGACATCCCATTTGTCATTGTTGGTCTGGTCGTGATCAATATATCTGAACTCTCATGGCTCCGGATTCACCAACAGCACTGTAGTCCTGTCTGGTTGTGCTCCACGGTCTCACACAGCCAGCAAGGAGTTGGCAGCACCCAGTGAGAGACTCTTGTGACTGGCAACGTGAATAACACAGATTATTGAGAGCAACAGAAGCACAGATTCTTATGGATTGTTGGTGATAAATACACTGTCTGCAAGGCACCTGCAAATATCAACATGTGTTAAGCAGCTCTGGAGAGATTTCTAAGCTTTCCCAAGGAAGTACTCGGAGTCACCCAAAGTCATCCCTATGGGGGGAAGAGAGGCTCAGCCTGTTGACTGATCCCAGGAGTCAGAGATAATCAGTGATGGTACCCACCCTGACTTGCCCGTGATGAAGTATTCCCTGACATCCCCCCTTCCATAAGCCATTTTTACATTATTTTTCATTTCAAGATGGAGTTTGAGTGACTCTAGTCATACAGACCTTTGCTTTGAAAGGGGCAGATTAAGAAAATTCAAGGTGCAAGCTCGGGGAGGGGTGGTTGCACTTTGGAGGTGGGCTGCATTTGGAATGGAGGTGTGTTTTGGTATTACAACAATATTACAATGAGCAAAGTTCTGACAAAGGACAGCACTTTGTCAGAAAATGGCAGACTGTTGGCTCAGGGTGGCAAAGATGCAGCTTATCAGATGGAATGTTCAAGCATTGCTGAGCAAGCACCAGGCAACAGGAGAGAAGGAAATCAGAAGCTCAGGAAGTGAAGCAAGTGCAGAAAGTGGAGCCCTCACCTAACGACCTCTCCCAAGCGCTGCCACAGGTGGGCGATTTTTGACCACAGAGTTGTTACTTCCTAGTATTGGAGATGGGTATGCCACAGCAACAAGGGAGAGCATGCGCTGAGCAAGGGTCAACCAGGGGTCACCTGAGTTATGGGGGCTCCCGATGGCAAAGACCCGCATTGCAGAGGAGGTGAATGCACCAGGGACTCTTGTACGCCACGCAACTCTTGTATGATTGCCGGTGACGAGCCATACCCATAGCCCTGACCCACCATGACATAGAAGGCAGGACGATAACAGGACAGTCGCCTCTGCGAATTTTGGAGCTCCCCAAACGATGTCAAGAAGATCAAGACCTGCAAGGACCTGTGAGGTGTCGCTGGATCCACGGGCGTGACTATTCTGCTTGCTACTCTCTCTCGCCCTTTCTCCTTTCACGATTATTCACAATAAAGCTGTGATACCTTTTGACACTTGGCCTCTTTTGGGCTTTGATTCCGATCTCAGCTAGAAACCCTAGAAACCCATCATGACAGCTGATTGTGGCAAGGCCTAGCACAATTCCTGTGTAATGCAGCAGTGCAAAGCAAAGTTTGCTGATGTGCAATCAGAGGAAACATAACAACCTGAAGACCAATTAGAATTCACTTATCAGGGAGCGGGTTTGGGGGAAAGACCTCAGCATTATTGTACAGATGAGTCTTATTAAAAGGGGACAAAAGGAAAGGTACAGAAAATTAAGGGCAGGAAAAGGAGGTAAAATACCAAAAGCACTCTTCCTGTGAACACCAACAGTACATTTGGATCTTGCAGCTAAGTTTAATGTTAACAAATACAAACCCAAAACAAACCCAGAAACACACCAAAACCCCTAAACCAGAAACAAAAAAAAATACTTGTGGTGTTCTTTAAAACTTTGGACACTGTTTTCAGACACACTCAGTTTGTCTTTGAGGTGGTCCTTTTGTTGGGGAGCAGAAAGAAATGACCAAAGGAAGCTGAAGAAAAGGGAAGGGAAGGGAAGGGAAGGGAAGGGAAGGGAAGGGAAGGGAAGGGAAGGGAAGGGAAGGGAAGG
>JAAGNO010023286.1:97874-147709 GCA_033439905.1 Ceryle rudis | reverse complement strand
TTTTGTTTTGGGGTTTTTTTAATGTTTTCTTACCAAGATATTGGTAAAACAAATGTTCTTATCTCCCTGGTTCCGGGGTTTGAGCAGCGCTGCTTAGCAGCCCATGCCATGCCCAGTTAACACAATTTCAGCTGAGAGCTTTCCTTAAGGCAGAGCATCTTTGGGTCAAAAAAAAATCTGGAAAAAGCAGCAGCAACTTCAGACAAGATTCCTCTTATTGCTTTCCCTGTTTAAATATTTTGTTTGGGTTTTCTCATACCTCTTGGAGGCAAAGGAAAAAGCAAAACATGGAGTGACTTGCAGTGATCTGAGGGTCCGGTCGCTTGTCTGGGGAGATCCAGACAGCTCTTCTCCTGAACCTTGAAAGGAGCTGGAGGAGGCATGTGCTGTTTTTTCATAAGAAAAACACCGATTTCACAGAACAACTTCTGTCCTGTTATTTGTACATCTGCAAAATGAATGTGCCAAGCTGAAATTTTTGGAAACCAAAGCAGTACGTGGCTCATTTAATGTTGTGTAAACAGAGATCAGGTCCCTGGTATTTCTGAAAGAAAGGTCCCCTCAGTCTGTCATAGCCTTTGCCAGTGTGAGCTTTTCTTTTCATCTCGCTTTCTCCTCAGTCCCAACACCTCTTGAATTCACAACGCAGGGATGTCCCATGGCTCTGAGAAGGGCATCCAAAGGGAGATGCGTGACCTAGGGCAGTGGGGCTGAGTCTCTGCCTGGCTTGACCATCTCGTCTGACCTGCACAAATCAAAAAGAGCACTCAGCGCCCTAAGTGAAAATAATATTTGCTAAGTGATCTCCAACAGGTCCCATGGTTCCTTGTCAAAGAAACCATGAGCATGAGTCAGAAATACACTGACCAGAAATACTACATATCAAAGCTGTGTCTTAAATTCTAGTGGACAGACCTTTGTCCCTGGAGGGTGTATGTTACTGTATGATTCACTTTTTTGGAATGAAGCCGTTCCTCCCACACCGTTTCCTCCTTTCACCTCAAGGAAGCCAAGGGCTTGTTTTTATCTCTTTAGTATTTTACTTTTCCCCTCTCAGGTTTACTTTAGAAAGGCTTGGCATAGGTTCTCAAGAGTCTGATCCGTGCAGGTTGCCTAGGGTTGTCTGCTAGAGTATGGCCCTAACTTTACAGCACCAAAACCTTTCTTCTTTGTGGCCTTAAAATTGCATTTCCATGCCTGGCATCCCATCCTGCAGTTGTTGAAAGCATGTTATTTCTTCAGCCCAGCCTGATGCTGTATCTGGTTGCCAGAGCTGGTCCCTTGATCCCATTTGGAGCACCCAAACCACCTTGTTTTGCATTGGGTTCCTAGGGGACAGAGCAGGTTCAAAGATGTCAGTGCAAAGCCTGTATTGTTGGAAGGAGAAGAGAATTCTGCAAGGGCTCTCGGAGCTTTTGTGCTAGTGTTTCACGGAGGGGAAAAATCAGAGTTTCTTTTCTTGGGCTTTTCTTTGCCTGATCTTTATCACTGCCCAACAGAAGGGGGTTCAGCGACCAGGGAGGTGGGAGCACAGGGTCAGATGAAGTACAAAAGTGGTCAGTATTAGCAGGGGGTGCCAGAATACCCTGGAAAGAGAGGGTAGCAAACAGTGTGAGACTCGATGGAGTTGTGTGGGGTTGGCCTTAGCTGCTTCTAAATGAAGTGAGCGTCTCAACATATAGCTTGATGTCAGCTTGATGCCATGAAGCACTTTATATGGAGCAAGTCTTGTCCCTTTTAATTTTGGTTACATGCAGACAATCAGCTTTGCCATTGCTCCCCCCTCTGCATCCCCATCAAAATCTAAGCAGCAAGGAGGCGTGTTTCTGGTTTGGTTTGGCTTTACCCAAGGAGAGGAGGAAGGGACAGGGGGGTTTACTATGTTTAGACCAAAGTGGGTGTGACTTTGACTACAGTCCCACTGCAGACAGTGTGAGTGGCAGGACCAGAGGAACAGGCTTCTGATGGCTCGGGTGTATCCCCCAGGAGAGCTCATGCTGGCATCGCCATCACCTTCCTCACAGCAGGTACTGCTGCTGGTAGGGAAGCAGTCCTGCCAGTGCTTTGCCTTCCACCTCCTTTTCTTTGGAGAAACCCAGAGCAAAGGAGTTTTGGGAGGTGCAAGCAAATAAGTGAAGTGAGGCCCTTTCCATGCACTAAGTTATTTACTGTCCAGGCCACTGGGAGACCTCCCAGGTGCCATCCCTGGGGCAGGAGCTCTCACCACCACTGAGGGTGGAGTCTTCACTCTTAGAAGTTTGACCACTGCTGAGAAGCACAGTAATGCCATTAGCTTATGCGGATTTGTACTGCCGTTTGAAGGCAAGAGCAGCATCCCTAGAGTCTGATGATCTTTGCACCTTCCTTGAGGCATTAGGCTAACTTGAAGCTTGTTGCTGACAGCTTCACCCAGTCCTTCCAAATGCCACTGAGTAAGAAGAGGTTCATCAGGTGCCAAATCCCAAGGATTCCTGTCTAGGCTGTCTGTGACGCAGCAAGGGAGGACTGGGCAGGGGGCACAAGAGAGTACCTTCTAAAATCCCACAAAACATTCCTTGTTAACCAGAACTCTGGGAATAATTCTGCCTGCTGGCCAGGTTTGGGAATTTAACATAATTTAAGGCCCCCTTTTAAATAATAATAAAAAAAAAGTCTCCTGCTGCTCATAACTCTTGGTTCATTTGTCAGAAGGGGCAGCAACCAATGATTCTTGATCCAGTGATGCAGCTAAGTTTTAAAGATAGGCGAGCTGAACTGGCTTGATCTTGCACACCTCGTGCTCTTCTGTGATGGGAAGCGTAACACCAGCTCCCTTCCCACCCACATTTTCAGGGCTTGGTGCCCTTTCTTTCCACGCTTATTTCACTGACACCGATGCTTTGCCCAGATATATTCAGCTTCCATTGCTTGGGGGGAGGGGGGAACAGGATAACATCCACTGCTTTGCATACAGCTGTAAGCTTCGTATGTATTTAAGCTGTTTATAGGTATCCATCCTTTCCATGCTCTAAAGTATTTTACTCTTCTCTTTATCAATATTAAACACTGACTCAAAAAACCCCAAATGTCTTGTGTCCAGTTCAGTTCGCCTATGGTTAAAGTTTAGCCTGGTGTTTATTTTGTACTAATATGGAGTGCACTTGAGTAATTCCCAGAGCGTTGAGGAGGTGTATTATAATAACCTGATATACCTCTGCTTTTGGTCTGTTTCTTAAAAAAATAAATAAATAAAAATGCTTTGCATTTTCATGTTGAACCCGTTAAAAAATAAGTTTTTAAAAAAATGGGGAATTTTTTCTTTTTTTTTTTTTAAAAAAGAGAGGGTAAAACCTAATTGCTGTATTTTAAGTTGTAATTATGTAAAAAGTGAGCAGGGTATTGACTGTAAAATTCTTCAGTTTTTCTGTAACTTGCCAGAAACCATTAGGTTTTGTAACAAGCTTTTATTTATCTATCTTTTTAGTTATCAGCATCAACCTCTTGTAAAGTCATTTTTCCAAAGTCATTTTTCCTCTAAATAAAAGTCTTGAGTTTTCTGCCCAATTTATTTCTACACCTTTGGTATTTCTGCTGTTGACTCTGTTGCACCGAGGCTGAAAGAATGGATCTAAGCCTAACCTGTAATCCAATGTTTGCATTGCTTTTATCATCTGGATTCCAGTCGGCACCCACTGGACTCTTTAACTTATTTTCCTTCTCTTGGAAGATTTGTCTTTTGCTGAAGGGCAAACGGCCATAATGAGATTCAGCTCCTTGGGTTTCCCCACACACACACACACACACACAGGGCTTTTCATCTTTTTACAAGAGGAGGAAGTGTCACAGCCGTTATCTCAGCCGCTTCGGCTCCGTAAGCTGAGATGAATGGCAGTTTGGTGGCAGTTTGTAACCTACTGAAATAACTGCGCCTTCAGCAGCTCCCAGACACGGGGGGTTTAGATCATTTGGCTGAAAGGTCTAGGGATGCTGTGTCTCATCACAGGGACAGGGAAAGAAGGGGAGATGTCTGAACACACGATGAGATGTGCTTTACTTATTTCCATGTCCCCTGCAAGAGGAGGCCCAGCAGAAATGCTGTAGCCAGCACCAGTGTTCCTCTGGCCTGGGGAGGTGAAGGTGCAGTTTTCCCAGTGCCTGCAGGCATCAGTCCAGGCAGAAGAGGGTGCCAGAGCTACAGAGCTGAAGCAAGAGTTTGCTCTGTAGCCCTTACAGAGGACCACGATGGCTGGAGTTTCCTCACCAGCATTTCCTTTAACTTGTAAAAGCAAGGGCAGCTGCTCCTGCACTGCAGTTGGGTGTCCCCTCCCCAGGCAGAAGGAGGAGTGAGACCCGCAACCTTCATCTTCTGCATATTGGTTTTGAGGCAGCGGAATTGCTTCATTTCCATCTATTATTTCATTCCTCTTCAGAGGTGAGACAGAGAAGGAGAGGGGGACGCTTGAGGAGGATCAGAGGCATTGATAAAAGCTTTCAGGTCATTGACCTGAACGCTGCTTGGCGGTGTTGTGTTGTTTGTTAAGAGACATTGGGAATTGCCACCCTGCCCTCCAGTGCCCCGTGAGCCTGCACTGCTCTCTGTGTATTTTTCCCCCTCCTCACATCTGTGTCGCACATTCTGTTCTACAACCCTGGATCACATCAATGAACTCAAACCCACACCCTGTCACGCAGCGCTTACTCCGAGACGGGCAGCTGCCTGGGTGTGAGACAGGAGATGAAAGAGCGTGTTTATCTCGACGGCTGTTCAGTAGTCCTCATTTTGTTTGTGTTCCCATTTGTCCTAGCTCACCTGTTTACCAAAGGGAATAAAAGCTTTTGCCGAAGAGTCGGCTCCAGCGTACGGTGTTTAGAGAGCACGTTTTCCTGCAGTCCCTCTGGGCTCTGCAACCTGCATGCCCAACAAAAGCCCTGCTGGGTTACCCCAAGCCTTTGCATGGCTGAGGTAAAACAATGGCTGCTGCTGGAAGTGGGAGATGCTGCTGCTGGCAGCACTGGTTCACCAGGCTGCTGAGATACAACAGGCATTGGTCATGGCAGGAGAAAGAGCATGTTTACTGGTGACGCATCACCTGTAGAAAATCACATTCTTGCTGAATCAGGCTCCTGCTAGGGAAGGGCTGGGGTGCAGAGCAAACCAGGCAGCATAAGCTTCTCTCGTCCTGCACAGCACAAACCAAGCCACTCCTGTTCCCACAGGTTGGAGGGGAGCCTGGGCATGCAATGCAAATTGCCTTTGCACAGGAGGAAATGAAGGACCCCACCTCTCCGGGCCATCTCCACGTGACAATTTGAATATCCTAAGCCAGCTGTCCACAGTTTTATCTGCAGTCCAGTCTCTGAGCCATTACAGCATGGCTAAGATGAAGTGGATGTTCTCCCAAACCACGTGGCGCAATTATTTTAGATGATCCCCAAGCAGTAGTGATGTGTTTCTGAGCATCTCAGTTTTTTTGCCTAGCCCTGGCTTTTCCTAGGCAACCAAGTTTAGAGAAAAAGATCTTGGGGCCACATGGTGGGTTATCTGGATGTGGTTGGATTTTCACTGACACCTTCACCTAAAGGGTGATAAAGGATCCTTATACTTGGATGGGACTATAAAAGGAGCATTGAGAGTCACAGAAGCAGCTCTTTGGAAATAGTTTAGTGACACTTTTAACATTTGCATTATTGGCATTTCCCCTTTCCTGCCCTTGCTGTGTTCAGTTCCAGTGGTGGCTCCAGGGTGAGAAATTGGAGGCCTGGAAGGACATGGGTCTGAGCTGGGTGGGGGCTTGTAGACAGGCTGTTTATTCATAGAGGTTTTTTTAAGAGAAGTAAAGGCAAAACCTGAATTAGTGAGTGAGCGAGATGCCTTGTGATCAGATACGTGGTGAATGGTAGAGGAATAACTCCCCTTTGCCATAAAAGGTACCTGGGTTTTGTTAGTTAGATGGATGTTAAACACTGTAAATGTGATGATTTGTTTGGGGTTGGAACGTGTTAAATTAAGGAGAAAATAGTATTTGACAGTAGCAACTGATAGGAGAGCTTGTACAAGTCATCACTCCCAGCCCTCACAGGGGTGGGCAGACACGATGGATGTCCCTTGTATGTCGTGTGTCCCCCCCCCCAGGTTATATTCACCCCTCTTGGAATACCCCTGTGCAAGGCTGCGCTCCAGAGCCTGCTCTCCTGCCTCCATCCCAGGGTGGCTCAGGGGAGGATGCTGCAGGTTCAAGACCGGCTCCCACGGCCCTGCTGCCTGCATGGCCCTGCCCTGCTCTCCCTGCATTCTGGGGCTCCTTTTGCACATCTGTAACTTGCACAGCGTGGCTATAAATAGCAACCTTGGCTCTTGGCTGGAGAACGTCCTGGCACCTCAGGAGGCGTCCCCAGCGGGATGGAGCCCACATTTGTTTCCTGCTCCCCCACAGGGCAGGGCTGAGCCCCAGGAAGGTCACAGAAAGGGCTTGTTTATGTCCCTTTGCTTTCTCTTTACGGTCTGTCCCTTACACAGATGTAGTTCAGCTGGCAATTCCCGATCCCCCCGACCTCTCACCGCAGCCTGGCGTCTCTCTCTCCTGCTCTCAGTGTCTCCAGACGTTCTTTCTTCCCCCTTTCCTTTCACCAAAGAACTGTTTCTCACCGGCTGCATCTTTTCCTTGAGCCTAATTAGAGCCAAGCAGGAGTGATGAGTCATTAGCAGAGCCTCGTGGGAAGCTCTAGACCAGCCGTAAGCCTGGCAGGGTGGCAGCGTGGGCAGAAGAGAGGGCCGGGACGTGACGGGCACTTTGAGTGCAGAGAAGCAGCCGTCGGAGGGAAGCGGCTCCTGTTTGTGTGTGTGTGTAACTCCTCCAGTGACCCAGAAATGGAGGAATGGGGGTTTCCCCACCTCCCCACACCTGCCAGAGAGCCAAGCAGCACCACGCTGCAAGTCCCGGTGCTGCTAGACTCGCATCAGGGCAAGGTATGTCTGTCCATCCTACACAGCCAAGGAGGATGGAAACCAAAAGGGCTTTTCCTGGTGGCCCTTAAGCTTTTTCTTCTCCTTGTTTGGTTTCTACTCATTCCTTTGAATACACAGCTGTCCCCCAGGATGAGGCAGAGCCAGCGCACTGGCTACACCCTGGGGACTGTAGGGAGGACTCCTGCTGGGCTGGAAAAAAAAGAGAGAAAGAGAAGCAGCAAAGGGCAGAATTGCAACGTTTTCTCTGGATGGAGCCGCAAGACTCGGGTTAGGTGTGATGCTGGGACAGAGAGATGGGATTTTCTATCAGTTATTAAGTCACATCCTGGCTGAATGTGGCAGAAGGTTTTTAACAAATACAAATACTACTGTCCTGGCATGGCCCTGGGCCATTCCCCCAGCCTCAGCTGGGAAGGGAGGGCTTCCCAAGAGAGACAGACTGAAAAAAAAAAAAACCAACCCACAAATAATTTTATTCCAGAGCTCCATGGTCCCTGGGGGCTGTCAGGAGGAATGAAAGGACATGTCAGATAGCCGGGATCAGTTCTCTTGAACCCTTCCCCCAGCTTCACACACAAACACGCACAAATACAGAGGGGTCCTTGTCCACAATGTCTGTGAGACACGGCTGTCAGTGGTGCAGTGTGTGCTGGGGAGAGGGAAGTGAGATGTCCAGGCGCTGACAGCGTGAAAGCCAGGCTTTCTTCCACCTAATTGGATTTGTTATTCAGCTGAGAAACACTGAATGGCTTGGGTGGGCTTTGAGCTTGCCATTTCAGTGAGGAAGTCAGGACAGCGCGGTAAAGTAGGTCACACTGCTGCAAACAGGGTTGATGGTTTTGTACAACAGCCGATGATGTTGAATAAGGAGGTGGTGAAACGTAAAGAAAAGAGAGATTGTAAGGAAGGAAGAATAAATGAGCTCAGCCTCTGCTATTCACTCCCACCAGGAGTCCTTGCTGCAGGCTCCCACCTTGGGCCTCCTCAGCACTGCTGCCTGTCCATGGAGAGCACTGGGCTCCTGCTCTGCAGTGGAGCAAGAGGGATTTGGTCCAGTTTCTATTTCCAGTTGGTTGTGAGGAGATGGGGGCAATGGTTTCTTCTGCTCTTGGAAGCTTAACCTCATTTGTGAGCAGTGTTTCCTGGGGTGCCAGTTTGTAAGCCTGGACCCTCTTCAGATACTGAAAACATGTTTGGTTTATCCCAAGGGAGAAGGCGTGCTGGGAATGGGAAAGCAATTTGACATGGGGAATATTGCTGGGACAACATGCAATGCTAGGGCATTAATTATTGTGTCGGAGAAGATGACAAGCCAAGGACATGAGGCTTCAGTACTCTATATAGACATGGATGAATTTGAAGTCATGTTGGACGACTGGAAAAAACACTCTGCCACTCCAGTTATGTGTCTAAAATACCAAAACCAGTCTCTGGATGAATGTAGGGCTTCCTCAGACACCGGAGGTATTAAATCACCAGCTACTCTGCTTTTAATAGACTCTAGTGACAAAGGGAGAGCGAGATCAGATGATAATTCCCTGTAGGGCTTCACTGCACAATACTATTATTTCAAGGGCAGCTGGGGTCAGGCTGGGAAAGTGCATATTTTAAAACCAATAAAGCACTGTGAGTTTCATTTAAATAAGACATCTGAGTATCAGCCTTTTGCGCTGGGGAGGTTCAGCACAGTCTGTCCGGGTGGATGGAGGTCCTGAGACCTGGGTCTGGGAGAGGTCTGGTCCCACTAGCTGCCTGCCTGGTCCCATCTCCAAGCATGTCCCTGCCCTCTCTTCCCAAAGGATTTTTGAAGAGTGAGAAGCACCCCATTACAGAGCCGGGGAACCAAGGTGGAGATAGACCACAGGCAAGCTCCAGCCTGGGCAAGCAGGTGGGCTGAAAGGAGTTGTGTCCTGTCTGAGCTCTCCTGTGAGTCCAGGCCCCTGAAAAACAAGACAGGAGGTAGGTGTGGGACAAGCCACCCTTTGGTGGCCTGTGTCTGATGGTAGTACTTTGCTGCCATGCCTGGGTCTGAGCAAGGGCTGGATCCCTGCTAGACCCTGCGCCTCTGGGGGATCTCCACGCCAGGCTCTTGGCCACTTCGTGAGGAAAATGTCTGAGCTCCCGACACCCTCCGGTGAGGGTTGGCTATAGCATGTGGGCATGTTTCCCAGGAGCCTGGGAACATACAGCCCCTGTGAAGCCAGCAGACAGGACTCTTTTCTCAGCGCTCACTCGCAGACAAAGCTGAGTTTGACCTGCTGAGATGGCAAAAAAGCTCTTTCAGAAAAGCAAAACAAATCACGTTTACATTTCTTCCCCTGTACCTCCCAGTTAAAACCCAGACCCACTCTGGCTGTAGCTTTAGTCTGACTGTTATATCCGTTTCCATCTCCTGCTCCCCTTTTACTTTGTTGCTGCTAACCAAGAAACCTTTGTATTTTGCATCGCATTTAATTCCATAGCAACATGTTGCTGCTGTCACAGCAGCTGCTGATTGCTTTTGAATTGTCTTTCAGGCAAGCTCCAGAATAAATACAAAAGAGCAGGTCTTTCCATGGCTCATATCAAAGCTAGCCAGTTGCAAAGCCTCCTGAGCTAGTATTTAAAGTCCCAGGGTCCCATATAAAACCTGAATCAACAAAACTGAAAGGGATTTCATTCACACACTGCCTCTTTTTCCCTCTCCTGCTCATCAAACAGTAATTTCTACCCTGAATTGGTTTCCCAAAGGGCTCTTTAATGAGCTTTTTCTATGGAGCCTTACACTCCTATCTGCCCAGCTTACATCAGCTAACTGCTACCCACCCAGCTCCCATGGGCAAGGAGATGTTCCCAGTCTCCTTTACAGCTCAGAAATTCAGGCTTTAAATCCCTTTGAGACTGTGCATAACACCTGCAGGAAGACTGGCTTCCCAAATCCAACAGCCCCTGCTGGTAAGAGGAGGCAAATACGAAGTTGCAAGGTTGGTGGTTGTGTTTTGCCTGGTGCCTATTAGCAGCTCTGAGTGATGCTCTCACATTCCAAGTCCTGAGCAAAGCTGGAGCTGCTTGTCTCATAGCTCCTCTGGGATGGGTAGAGATGCACATGGAGGAGAAACATGAACAGGAGCCCCAGCTGGAAAGCCCATCTCACCTGTCAATGGGCCCCTTTCTTGGGAGCTGCAGCAGCCAAACAAAGGCAAATAAGGAAAACAGAAGAATAAATTCTCCTCATCTTCCTTAGAAATTACTGGCTTTCCCTCCAGTGTCTGGGTTGGCCCCCCTCAACCTACTTGGCGGGTGTTAGCATTGCAGGCTTGCAAGTTCTCCTAAAATCACGGCACGGTCAAGTTGAGTGAGAGCAGCTGTGGAGAAGGAGACACATGATGTCCTCAGGACACGAGAAGCCCTGAACTTTATTCCCAGCTCTACCACTAACCTTGGACAAGACTCTTGACATTGTGCCTCAGTTTCCCAAGCGCTGAAGCAATAATAATTACAGCTGGGCTGGTTGCTTAGGAGGTTGTTTGTGAACCGCCCCACTGAGTGCCAACCCTGTTATTATTCCTCGGCCCTGTTATTAGACCTAAATCCAACTTGCTTAAGAATGAAGACTCCTGTGAAAAACACGCAAACCGTTTCCCAGATCATCATTTTTATTAAATTCACAAGTAGCTGAAGGGAAAAAGAAAAAAAATAACGACTAGAAAATGTAAATAAACGTCATTCAGAGCATCACAGACTGGCTGTGCACAAAGTGTGTTCTTCCCGGCAGCGATGGGTGCTTGCTGCTCCGAAAAGACCTTTGTTGTTTGAAGCCCTGTCAAGGCTTTTCATCACATTGCATCATTCAGCTGGCCGGGCTACAGCTTAACTCACTCCAGGGACGAAAGGCAAGCCCAGAGCATCTGCAGGACCAGATCTGCTGCAGAGGGAAGTGGGATGCTGGGGCGGTGCAGGAGACCAGTCTTTCATGGCGGCCAGCCCTAGAAAAAGCAGGCCAGGAGCTGAGTGTGGCCTTGTACTGACAGCCAAAATCCACGTGCCTTCCTCCAGTGTGAATGAGGAGCAACTTGGGCTGACACCTCCTGCATGGAGAAACCCAAACAGAGCCAGCAGTCGGCACGCACGGATAACCCTGGGCAGCTACAGCCCGACCGTTGGCAGGCAACGCGCAGTCACAAAATGCTCGCGCCTCTCCAAGGTGAAGCCAGGGCATGCAGCGCAGCGTGATCCCTCCCCAGCCCGCCCCGCCAGCCCTGCAATGCTCCCCCAGCCTGCTTGCTTTCCCTCCGAGGCAAGAGGCCCCTTCCCAAGGCGCGAGCTTTGCCCCGCTGCGCCTCTGGCTTCTGCTCGGTTGCCAATCGTGGCCTCACCCACGCGCCGCGCGGCGAGAGCGTGGCGGCCAAACTCAGAAGACCGGCTCTGAGCACACGGCAGGTTTTAACCGGCAAGGAGCTCGGCACAGCACTGACAGAGGCACTGGGCTCTTCCCAGCAGCTCTGTGTGGGGAGCTGCTCAACCTCCGACCAAACCTCAACTGGCCGAGACCGACCAAACCACCCCGAAAGGGGTTTAAAAAAAAAAAAAAAGAAAAAATTAAAAAGGCCCAAAGTGCAAAACAAAAGGCACCTGCCCTGTTTCACCGCTGTACCTGGCGCTGCTGGCAGCCACCCCAAGCTCCCACACTTTAATGTTTCGACAGTCACCGCCTCCGCGGAGCGGCTAGAGGATGGGGAGAGCCGGGTGCTCTCAGCCCTTTTTCCTTTTAAAAAAATGCTTCCAAATCACCCAAACAACAGGCATTGCCAATTTCGAGTTCACTGCCTTTAAAACAAAATATTAATAGCTCTTAATCCCCCCACCCAAGTAACAGAAAGCACCCAACAGCTCCCCACGCCGTGCTTGTCAAGGGATGCAGCCTGTTGCACACCCTCCACCTCCCTCGTCCCATCAAGTCACTGGTGCCCATGCCCCCCATGCCCAGCCCCAGCCCAGCAGCCAAGATGCCCAGCTCCTCACTGTCCCCACACGGCAGTCACTGGCAGGGCTGGTGGCCCTTGATGCCCCCTGGCGTGATGCCTCCTGCTCCTGGTTCTAGGAAGGGATGCGAAAGGCTCCTTGGAGTCCTGTGTGGGAGGACAGGAGGGGACTGCGTCACTGTGTCGGCTCCAGCAGCAAGACAGGGGACATGTATGTGACTGTGGCATCTGGGGAAGGAAAGAAAAAGTTGATTAGCAGTCATGGTGCCTGGCTCAGCCTGCACAGGGGAGCACCAGGAAAGGGGCTGCACATGGGCAGCTGCTGGGGTAACTGCCCCTCCCCCCGCCCAAATCCCAGCGATGGGTGGAGGTGGAAAGCAATTAGTTTATTTGGGGTCTGGGGTGTGCTCTGCTGTCACAGGAGAGGGGAAGGAGTGGGCATTCAGCTGGGGAGGGCTCGGAGCACTGGGAAGCCAGGCAGAGCCGGCCAGGAAACTTCTGTGGACATGACAGGGGAATGAAAAGCTGAGGGAAAGGAGTTTTAGCTTTTTTTTTTAGTTCAGGGAGGAGGACCCAAGAACTGCAATAGACAAAACAAAAAGACCCTCTCTTCCCTTTTTCCACTGGTTCCTCCAAAACCATCCATATGACTTGACATTTCCAAGGGCTTGATTAATCCAGTCTGGGGCCGAGCTCAGACTGCACATGTTTCCATCTGCCCAGGGTTAGGAAAAGCCTGATTTTCATCGCCTTTCCTCCCCAGGCCAGCCACTCCCTTCCAACGCTGCCTGATAAACTGGCTTCAGAGACAACCAGCCGCTTGGAAAGAGCAGCAGCAGCAAAAAACTGCCGTCCCTGTTTATCCGGCCTCACTATTATACGCATGCAAATGGGTTTCCCTAAGGAGCCAGCGAGAGAAACCAGCTGTGACTTTGTTCCGGCAATGCCGGGGAGGTTGTAACAGGTTGCAAGCTCCCAACCCAGCATCACGCGGGTGAGCTGCGGCCTTTAGGAGCCAGGAGATTATCTTGAGGGTTCTTTGGGGTTTTTTTTTTAGGCTGTCGTTTTCAGGCACGCTGGGCTTTTGCATGGGAAGATGTCCAGCTGCGAGCAGGGCTCTGCGGCCGGAGCCAGGAGTGATGCACGGCAACAAAAACCCTGCGGCTTCTTGAAGGGTAGAAGCTGACCAAACGCAGCTCCACCTGGAAGCAAAGCCAAACAGCTTGTTATCTAAACTGTAATTAAATAATCAGGAAAAGTCACTGAACAGATCCGCCGCTTAGCGTGACCCTGGTATCAGAATACAGTTCTGGGCCTGGCATGCTGCCTCAATCCTTGCAGGAGCTTTGAGGACAAAGTTCAGCTTTCAGGTGCCAGAGCAACCTCGGCCACTCAGCACCCACCCAACAGCAGCTGGTGCCACCCCACAGCACTCACAGAAGCTAAACTCACCAAGAGGCTCCAGTGGGAGCCACAAAATGCGCTCTGATTAGCCCCAGGAATAATTGCCTGAGCAATGCCTGGCCACCAGTGTCTGCTCCCTACAGCCCAGACTGTGAGGAGGGGCCTGCAGGAGCTGGAAGGCACTGGGCGGGGAACCCCTGGCTCCTAGCTGCTGCAGGGTTTGGCTCATCCCCATTTCTTTTGAAATGGGAGCTCTGACATCATCACTCCAGGGGAGTGCTTGAGGCTCAGGAGGCAGCACTGAGGGATGCAGTGACTCCCCTCTCCATTTCATCTTCCCTGGCTGGATCACACGACCTTCAGCTCCCTTGTCCCCAGTGGCCATCCCAACCCCCAGCTGAAGGTTCCTCTCTCTGACCCAAGCCCATCTCTGACTCTGCCCCATGAAAATGAGCGTCGTGCAGCCAGATAGTTTGTAGAAGACACTTTTAATTTGGAGACAGGCAACTTGGAGAACCTGTTCTTGGTACCGCCTGCAGTCACCTCCTGGGAGGTGTAGAGTTGTCCTCATCAATTGTCACTGCACAGAACCACAACAGACCACCCAGCATCATCCCCCAAGCTCCTGGCTGGGCTTTGCTCTTGTTCATAAACACAGAGTCTTTATTAGCTAAGTGCTCAGTATTTAATTTCCTTTTCGTAATGATTCTCCTTGTGGCTCCAGTACCACGTGTGGGAGGAGACTGGGCTTTCACGTTTCATATTGCTAATCATGCTTGATCCCTGGAATTAACTGCAGGTAATAAAGACTAAATTAATGTCACATGGCATCCTTGGCAGGGGCTCTGGGACCTCTGTCAAAGGGTGCCCTGGCTCCAGTTGGGAAGGGTGAAGGCCATGCCCTCAAGGAAACATTTCCAACTGATCAGCTTTGCTTTATGCTTTAAATGGAAAGCAAGCTGGTGCTTTATGATCAACATTTTTCGAGGACATATTATTTGGGCTTCAGGACCAATAGGAATGCAACCTCACCAGTTTACAGGTGAAAAGATTGAGGGTTTGTTCATGAGTATAAAGTACCATCTTGTACCGTGCAATTGCCCAGGCCTTTCTGCACCAGCTCAGCTTGCTCTACTCTGAGAACACCTTGGATGATCTCTCCCAAGCCTTCTCTAGGATCCCATTAGATTAGCAATCCCAAAGCACATCAGCATCTGGGCACGTGCTGGCTAACTCGCCCTCTGGGTGCCCCTACTTGAAGAAGGATCCCACAGGGACTAAAACAGGTGTTGCAGCAGAGACCTTACATGGTGGGAGCTGCAAGCCAGGAGAGCCCTTGGCCAGACTTGCTAGAGGACAACAGGGTAGTCATAGGACCCTATAGCCAGTTACCCCAGTCCCTGAGCCCAGTTTTGGCACAGGTGCAGCCAGGACAGTCAGGGCACCGTGGGACGTATCTGGTGCGGCAAGGGCAATGCATGCACATCACCGGAGACCTTCAGGTCTGGCCTTCACTCACCCGCCTTGCTGCTTTATTTAAGGAGCTGTCACAGTGGCCGAGGATGTAGTAACAACTTAGTTAAAAAAACAACCAAACAAACAAACAAAACCCAAAACACCACCAACAAAAAAATCCCCTAGAAAAATGATGTGAAGAGCCATTCTGTCTGGCAAGAACTCATGTCTATTTTAAATACTTCTTTTAACCAAAGAGCGGAAGCAAAGCCAAAAAAGCACATAAAACCCTCACACAGTGACTTTTCACCAGTTTTCTTTGCAGGTTGGCATATTACAGCTCCTAGTTTTCTTGTGCCAGGCTCCAGATTACAGAGGGGGGAAAAAAAAAAAAAAAAAAATCTCTATACAACCCCCACAAAGGTGTGGTCTGAAAAACCCAAATACAGTATGGAGGGGAAAAAGGTGAGAGAGGAAAATAACATCTCTGTGACTTTGGACACAGGTCTTTATTCGGTGGCTGAAGATTCAACTCCAACCTGAAAATATCTCTTACTCCTATTCCCAGCGGTGTGGCTGGTGTTGAGCTTTAATATTCTGATGCATCTGCCACCAGAGAAAACTAATTTTCAGCTCTAGGATGGCTCTTAAAGGGAGGCCCCATTGACCTGAGTTGAAAATGATGGAGTCCTCACACCCTTTGCTGCAATATTAGAGCTGAGTGGCAGTTAATTAGATTACTGAGCCACTGTGACAGATGCTAGGCAACGCCTGAGGAGGAGAATTTGGAAAGGCCATTATCTTCCAGTGCTGGGAAGCTCTTGGAGATCTCATTTTAACCCTTTCCACTCTTGCCTTGCCCTCACTGTGGTCCAACCCAGGTTAAAACCAGGTGTTTCACAAATCAAACGCCAGCATAATGCTTTTTTTCCACCAGAGAAAAGCAAGTGGTCATATTGGGCAAATGCCTGGCAGAGGTGCCAGGAGCTCCTCCTTGGTTCTCAGCTGGCATCAAAAGAGATGATCACTGGGAGATGTCAGTAATTTCACCCGCTGGGCAATTCCCAGGCACACCGACCACACCAAGTGGGAAGCAGGGAAGTGAGAAGGTGTTAGAGGGTTTGGGCAGCATTCCTTCTGCCCTGTGTTAAGTGAAGTGGATTTTGATGAGTCTATGGAAGTTCCCCTCTCCACAGTTCCCACTTTCCCAACAAAATCATAACAGACGCTGTCAATCCCACCCCCATAGGCGGGGGTTTCCCAGCTCCTTCAGCTAGCTGGGATGTAGTCTCCAACCACCAAAGCAGGCTCGTGTATGTTCCTGGCACTGTGAAACCTGCAGACTGGGCTAGCAGAGGTGTTACAGGCTTCCTGGTAAGATGATGCTATCCAAATGTTGCCCATATCACTATCTGCTTTCAGGATGCAAGGTGAGACATTTTTGATCTTTCCCTGGCCAACTGCATCTCAGCATGGATTGGTAAGGGCATGCAAAGCTCTGTGGAGTGAAACTGGTAACCAGAATGGCTACCAAACACTCCGCTGGGGAGGGGAGAGGAGGAATCAACAGCCTTGTCCCAGTGGCACTGCAACACCACCTTCCCTGAGCAAGCGAGAACCAGCGCACCGGAATGAGACAGGACATCATGAGTTTCCACCAACTTTCTTATTCTCAACACACCCCAAAACACTGATAAACACATTCTCCTTCTGGTTACAAAACCCCTTCCCTCCCACTCAGGTCTCACACAGAAGTCTCAGAAGTTCTGATTTAGCAAGCAACAGTTTGGATGTTAAATAAACACCAGGACCATCAAATGCACCGTGGCTTCTAAGCTTTTGCCTCTGCTACCCACTGAAATGTAAATACAGAGAATAAAAGGAGAACCAGGATTTGCCGGCATCCCGAGGGTCACTTGCCTACATTTTCATCAGCTACAAATAAATCACCCAAATACTCAGAAAAAATATCGAACTACTGAGGGCTTTTCCAAAGCCCTTGTTGCCCTGGTATCTCCCAGGACTCATATGCAAGTGTTTTTAGAAACTCCCTCAACCACATGGGGACGGGGTGTATTCCATGGTGAGCAGGGAATTCCATTCCATGCGAACAGGTGTGGACACATCTACCCTCCCCTCCCACACACAGCAGGGTGATGCTGGCACATCCAGCTAGCTGGGAGAGGGGGAGAGGAGCTGTGGCCTGCTTGCAACCATCTGTGTAGATGGTTCTGTTATGATACTGGGAATAATCATCAGGAAAGAAGAGAAACCCAGGAGGTAGATAGGCTTAAAACCTTGCAGAGCTGGTGACTTTTGTCTGGAGCTGCATCCCACCTTTAAATCTACCCTTCCCATCCACCGTGAGCAACCTGGAACCCGTGGTGCACGCAGACGCAACCGAGGCAAGACAGACGGCACATCTCAGTTAAAAAGGAGGAGACCCTTACCTTATTGACCTCCTGGATACAAGCCTCCAAGCCCCGACCCGCATCATGACGGCAAGTGCTTCCAGGTGCTGACAAAAGCTGTGGGGATGAGCGAGTAAGGCACCGTTGTGATGCAGTTCCACGTGTCTGACATCGGGTCATAGCAGTCCAGCGTTTTGCACCTCTGAGTGCCAAAGTAACCCCCTACCACATAGAGTTTATTCCCCGAGGCCAAAGCGTGGCATGACATGCGCTTGGCTGTCATGTCCCCGATGCGCGTCCACTGGTCTGTTTCGCAGTCAAAGCGGTAGGCGGACGCTGCCGTGAACTCGGTGTCTCCTCCCATGATGAAAATCTGGCTGCCCAGGACAGCGGCTGCCGTGTAGCGCCAGGGCTGCGGGCATTCGGCTTTGATCATCCACCGATTCTCAGCTGGATCATAGCACTGGACTTTGGACACCATGTCTCGGTGAATGCTGGTGCCACCAAAGACAAAAAGCTTTAGCCTGGCGCTCACCACCGCAGCGTTGCTCACTCCATCTCTCAAAGGAGCCACCATTGTCCATTTGTTGGAGATGGGATCATACTTCTCTACTTGCTTCAAGGAAACAGAAGGAGATGCAGGAAAGACTCCGGCTACTGCAGTGTGTCCACCGACCACATACAGGCAGTTTTCCAGTTCAGCCGAGCCATGCCCAAACCGAGCTATTAACATGGGGGCAGCTTTGGACCATTCCTCGTGAACAGTGTCATACACCCACACGTCTTTAGAGACCCCGTTCTCCGAGCCCCTGCCTCCAGTGATATACACTTTGCAGCCAATGGCACAGGCACTAAACTCCTTCCGGGGACTCGGCAGATCTGCTTTGGGGATAATTTCCTTCGCTTTGTGATCCACTTGGTAGATCTTATCACACATGAAGGTCTGTCCTCCCAGGATCAGCAAGGTGTGCCCAGCTTTGCGAGGCCTGGCACAGGGACTTGTGACCACCCCGTCATTCTGGAGGATCTTCTTCTTGCACTGAATAGCTTCATCTAAGACAAGCTTGGTCCTTTCATCCACCATGATCAAGTCTTCACAAGCCAGGGCTTCCTTGAGGCATTCAGAAGGAAGCAAGGCCAGTCGGACGTTCCTCAGAAGTTCTGGGAGATAACCCTTTCGCTCATCCAGATCATATTTCACCCACTGAATGACAGCCTTAAAGACCTTTTCTTCATCCTCAATTTCCAGCTCATCGCTGGAGATGAGGTCTAGCAGAGTGTCCTTGGAAAGGTTGTTGAAGTCCTCACTCTTGTGAACTGTCTCAAAGTTGACAAGACACATCCTCCAGGAGAGCTCATAGAGCCGCCGGCACTGATGAGCATCTGAGAGCAGCATCATGCCCAGGCAGTTGGAAGGATAGAGGTTCTTCTCCAGGAACTCAGCTGCTGCGTCTCGGACATCATGGAACTGCAGCATGTCTCCGGCCTCCAGGAGGGACTCGGCGTTCTCCTCATTGATGATGATCCGAGAGGAATAAGCAAAGTCCAGCAATAGCTCCAGCACCTCTGGGTGGAGACTGTCATGAAAGTTCACCTCATCATCCAGGCTCTCCCGGAGGCCATTGCTAAACATGGCTTCAAAGTATCTGCTGGAGGCAGCCAGCACTGCCCGATGACATGGGAACGACCTGTTTCCTGCCCAAAGGGTGACATCGGTGAACATGCAATGCTTCCGCAGGGTGTTCAGATGGGACAAGACGCAGTCTGGGTGGGAAGCTTTGTGAAAAAGCAAGATGTTCATGGAGCCGGTGCTGGTCCGGGATTTGCGGTTCTCGTGGACGCTGACTGACATGATGACAGTGGTCTGGCCTGCAGAGAAACAAGCAGAGAAAACAGTATTGTCTCGTCCTTACTGTTGTAAGGCACAGAACACACACATTTGCTATCCAACCCTGGAACGCTGTCAATGGACCTCAAACGTGAAGCTCCAGGTGACACTGGAGCGCTCCTGCTCCGTGGGTGCTCCTGCACCCTGGCTTGCAGAGCCCACGACTCCAGCACCCTCACACCCTCCAAACACCTAACTCGGGCTCAGCAGGGGGGGAAGGCAGAGCCGGGTGAAGGGGGAAATTCTGCACTTCAGTTTCAGCAATGGAGCAACAAAGTGAAGCAATCAAACCCCAAACTTGGTGGTAAATTGTCTCAACAGCCCCCAGAGGGGATTGGCAAACTGCAGAAGAGGGTTTTTTTCTTAGAAAACAGCATTAAAAGAGCAGTCTATCCAGGATAAAGGGTATCGGTCTGTTCTTGGCTCAGCAGAAATCAAGTTTGGCTTCTGCTTTCCATGAAGATTACTGCAGGTTTAGGAAAGGCAATTGCTACAGGTTTTATTTATGGAGTATTTAGCTACCAGGACAAGCCAAAAGTTTTGAACAAATTTTACCAAACCCTTTCATTGTAGTTTTTGTTGATAAAACTCACCAGACATTTCATGTGACTGAAACATTTTGCATGACAGATTTGCATCAGAGAGTAAAAGAGACAGAGAAATTATACCTTTTAACAGACAGGCAGAAGCAAACACAAGGCTTTTATTAGCTACTATTTCATGTAAGTGCTACTTGATACCTCCCCTTGCTTGTAGAATAAAAACCCTTTGGACCAATAAAGTTAATACTTAAAGTTAGTCCCAGGCAGGCAGCCCAGGAAGTGGGCTAAAGATGGGGACATGTGACCGAGCTCGGGGGGTCTGAGCTGTCCCAGGAGCATTTCAACACTTAGAGCAGGGAAGACCCTGTTCAGATGCACAGGAGCATCAGGGGCTGCTCCCTTCAGCTCCGCTTCCAAGCCAAGGCAAGGCAGCCACCAGGAAGTTACAAGCTGGAGAAAGTAGGCCTAATTCACAGGAAAAAGGGGTTGCTTGAGAAATGCTATCCAGCCCAGCTACAACACCTCTCTCATCCAACTCTATTTTTGTATCCTGTCTTCCCAAAAACACTGTTTTCCTTTGCAGGCTGGAGACACCAGGGCTGAAACCCCACAGCATCCCGCTCCAGCCATCTGGTTGGTTAGAAATCAGTAACTAGCCATACAGATATAGTTGGGAAAGGGTTCTTTTGGGGGTTCTTTTTGTTGCTGTTGGTTTTGTAACTTGCTCTTTGTGGCCCCGGGTTACTCAGGGCTCTTTCTATTCTACAAGCACGAGGTCTACAGATGAGCCCTGTCCTCCTCAGCCAGGCTGAGCCCACCGCCATCGCCCCAGCCCTGCACTCAGGGTCCCAGGGAAACCCCAAAATGCCAAGAGAGCAAACGCGGTGCTCCCAGGCTGCCTGCGGGTCACAGCCTTGACCTGCCGGAGACCTGGAGCTGCACAACCCTCCCGCGCTCCACGGGTGGATGACCTCAAGCGAAGGCGGATGGCCAGATAAGCTGACTCACGCTCTGCTCATGTGCTTCCTACCCACTGCTTCTCCAGTGCCTCCAAAAGAGTCCAAATTCAACAAAGAGTTGTGGGCACGTCCCTCCTTCCCCATCTGCTGCCATGAATTATTGACATTGGTCTTCCCAAGGCCTCACTCATTCCTCAGGGCTGTGTCACAGTCCAGGGAAAAGGTGTCTCTGTGCTTCTCCATGCAGAAACTACAGCCTGCCCAAGCAGTCACAACTCCTGCTTGGCCCCCAAGCCAGGCAGGAGCACTGAAGCAGGTATTTGGGTTGGATATGTGCATGCTCATTGCCAAAATCCCTGCAGCCTGGAGCTGAGGCCGCCAAGCTCATTTCGCTTGGGACCAGAGGCTGAGCAGAACCAAGGCTCCAAAGCAGGAAGGAAAAAGGCCATTATGGAACAGCACTTTGAAGTGCATCTGAGGGAGATGGTTTCCAACATCTGCACCCCATGCAGGGACTACACTAATTTAAGAGGCTATATGGATTCCCATGTCAAAGCTCTGTAATGCCAAAGTGAGGAATACAAATTAAACATTTACGAGTCTGCTAAAAGCTATTGATTTGGGTTCCCATTCCTACATCCTCAGAAACCACCCTGCTGTTGCAACTGCTTTCTTTGCTTGCAGCTCAGGTCAGCTATTCAATAGTTACCTTTGATTTCCTTATGTACAAAAAATTAAGCAATTTATATAGGACAGCTATGGAAACAAACAAAAAGATTGCAGGAAGGCAGCATCATTTTTTCTGACAAACATCTTGCCCAGAGCACTGGGTAACCAAATAATACTTCTATTCAACGAGTATTGAACAGCATCCAGGGACTAAATTGGCAGGTTCCAGTCCAGTCCCCATTAGCACTGCTCTTCATATCACCTTGTCCCACTACAGGCACCAGCTGATTCCAAGTACAGCTGCAAGTCTGAAAGCAAAAGAGGCCACAGCCAAAGCCCCTTTACTTGGCCTCTCCTGGAGACGGGTTATGACACTGGATGTCACTGGCCACAAATCAGCAGGGCTAGACGGGCCATTAAACTGAAACTAAAGCAGCCTCACAAGTCTGGTGTGCAGCCATCTCACCAGCAAGGCTTGCTTGTGGCTTTCAGCAACTTCCAAACAGCTTGTTCTGAGGACTTCTTGAATCCTACGGTAGCTGGGCATAAGCAGAAAAGTGGCAGGTACTAATTCTTTCCCTCACTAACACACCCTACCACATCTCTCAGTCTACTAGAGAACTTGGCATCATCCCACCCATATCAGATGAACAGAAACTGCAGGCAGCAGCTATTTCATCTCATGGGTTTCTTCCAAAATCTAGCAGCCTTATAACCCTCAGAAGCCTGTAACTAAAAGGATCTTCCACACATCTCATCATGTGCACAAACGTATGCTTCAATTTAAGCAATATTTAACTACAGCGATGAAGAGACTGGAGCCATGACATGTGCTCTTATAGGCACTTCTCAGAAGCAGACGCATGCAGGGCTGAATTTGTCCTCTACCATATTCTTCGCTTCCCTTCCCCAGCTACTGAGCTAAAGAGAAAAAACAGAACCACTCAGAATGTGGAACATTTTACACAAAGAAACCTGTCAGTGGCTCCTGTCAAGCTCCCACCTGCTCTGCGAGAGCTCAGGGGGTTATCGGAGCTCCCAGCTGCATCTTCCATCACGCAGGAAGCTATCACCAGAACAGACGTGTCAACACGAATAGCAGAAAGCATGACCTGAACAAACTGGGTCTTGGATTCATTCCATGTTGCATTCACTTTTTTTTTTTTTTTCCCCATTGAAAGGCAGTTACTGAAAAAATAAATATCTTCTGCCCAGCCTTTTTGAAGGATCTTACTGCACACAGAGGCAGATGATAACCCTTCTATCACATGGGTGAGGGCAGAGGGTCATCAGCTTTTTCACAGCTATCCAATGCTTGAGGAAACCAAGCAGCATTTTGATACATTGAAGCCATATCAGACCCTGGTCCCCAGTCACAGAAGAACTGCATAGGAGAGGACAGCTCAGAAAGCCTACTGAGACATGGACTATATTTACCTAGGCTTGGGGTCCCCCCTCCATCTTGAACCAGCAGGCTGTCCACAAATCTCCAATTTCATTCCCCATCTGCAGGGAATCACCAGCTGAGATGCTGCTTGCTTTCAAGAGGACAATATTTGAGAGTAAGATGTTCCCCAGTGGGACTTCAGGGGATCAAGAATAATTTCCGCTTAGAAGAGCAAAACTACAGGATTTATAAGTGTTCTTCCAAGACTGTGAGGGTTGGCTAAACACCAACAAAGAGCCCAAATCCCATGCACTGAAGCTGGCACTTTCTGTTTGCCAATCCGACTTTCAGAGAAGCAGCAAGCAGAACACGTTTCTTTTGCCCCACTCAACCGTAAACTATTTAAAGCTGTAAATAAGTAAATAAATAAGCAGTAAAGTTCCCTGCTGGCTCAGCTGAGAAGACTGAGAGGCAGCTGCTCATGCCACAGCAGAGATTCATTCCCAAGCAGTCAGCCACAGAGGCTCTCCACATATGGACTGCACTACAACTGCGGACTCTACCTCAAGCAGCTAGCAGTGGTTGCTTTCACAGGGAGGCAGGCACAAGATTAATTTTTATTTTCTCTCTGATTTCACAATATCAACCCTTTGGGGTGAAATACCATCTTGAATTCAGCCAAAGTTCAACTTCTCCCTGGACGCGGTGGGATAAATTCTCTACTTGTTAGTAACAGGCCTGCTCCCTCGTCCCAGATATCCATACCTTTCCAACACCTTTGTGAACTCCAACACCTGGTGCTTAGGCCACCGATGTCATCCTAGGACAAAATTACTGGTACTGTACAGAGTAGCAAAGTAGAAACCTACAGTCACCTACTGAGTTGTCTTCACAGGGAAGAGCTCCTTGCAAAGCTGCTTAGGAGAAAGAGCTGTGTGGCAACACACTGTCAGACACAAACCCCAGATACAGCTGTGTCTCAGATGCCATTTCCTGGTGTTGGAGACCATCAAAACGTTTGAGAAGGGGGATCTATTACATGCAGGCATTCACGTACTCACAGACACAGCCTGAGCTTTAAAAGCGGGAAGAAAAAAAAAACCCAACAGAAAACAGGAAAACATGGTGGGGGAGGGAGATAGAAAACAAGAAAAAGAGGAAGGAACAAATGTAAAGATGTTTTAAGACAATTTTTGTGTCCTTGCATAACACAATGAGCTATCAGGTATACAGCTTGGCACTGCTTGAAATGCTAAATACTAATAATGCCCTTTTGTAAAGAGTGCTTGAGATGAAAGGCATTAAATAAAACAGCACCTGGCATTTGGTGCAGCTCTGCCCCTGTTGAGCGTGAAGCCTGGGCTGCTGCCAGGTGGGCAGCACAAGGACCTTCACCACGTTGTCTCCCAGGCACGCTCTCTGCTCTGTCCACACTCCTGTGTGCCTGGATGCAGACTTTGCTCTCTAACAAATCGGGTTCATCTCCAGCAGCTCCGGTGAATTTAGTGGTTTGCCCGTGTCAGCCAAATTTGTACTCATTTTCTTCAGGGTGACTAACGCAGCAAAGATGCAACTGTGATTTTGCACACTGGAATTCAGGCAACGTAACTCTGCTGTGAATCAGAGGGTATCTCTGTAACAGAGCTGGATTCAGCCTTCCTGAAAAACTCCAATTTCGTCATATTTGCAAATAAGCAAACAAAGGAAAGAGAGTTGACTCCATTCCCCCAGCACAGAATTTCTGATCCCAGACTTTGAGAATGGAAGGCATCCTTATCACTTCTTCTCATTTTCTCACTTTCTAGTCTAGCCTGTATATCCTAGACAGAAAACAGAGAGACCATGTGAAAGGCTCCTTCTGTTGGCTCAGACAGAAACTGGGAGGTTTTCCAAGCCCAATTCTGTAGGCTCCAGGAGATCAGATTGTCTGGAGAAGATCCGGGCGCGTACTTGAACATCAACATGCTTACTAAAGCAAATCTGAACTCAGAAACTTGGTCTGTCCATCACTGTTTCATATCCCTTTCTCACAAGTACCCATCATTCCTCCCTTTAAACCTGTGCTCCACTCTGAGCCCAAAGCCACCACAAGAATCTACTGAATGCCACTTACCATAGAAAACAAAAGCAATATTGCCAAGCTGTACCAGTTAGCGACGTTCTTGTTCTATCTTGCAAAAGCACTGGTAAAAGCGGCAGTAGTGCCTCAAATCTGTAAGATGTGAACTCATCTGAGCCAAAGGTGACCATGTGAAAATACCTGCAGGAAATATTGCTTTGCATGCAATACACAGAGTTTTATTTGCAAATCAGGTATTGGACTTGATAGTCCACAATTGGGATACTACATAAAGCTTCTTCAGCTACCTGTGAGGCAATGACAAAGTTCACACTCACCACTAAGGCATACTGGCTTTGCAGTTCCTGGGAATACCACACCCTCCTACAACCAGTATCCAAATTGGGATAAATAATGCTTTTAGCCACAGTTCAGACTCCAGACAATAGCTTTTCATTGCTATGCCTTAACCCCAGTGGATCTTTTCAGAGCCTGTGATTCATTTCAGAGGCTGCTGTGGGGTTTTGTCCTCCCTGCCTGCCCTCTAGCTCCACTACCGAATAAATCCCATTCTGCCAGATCAATCACCGCCGTTTTGCAAAATGAATGCGGGGCTGCTGAGAAGGCAAGCGAGTCTGCAGCCCCGTCTCCCAGATAATACTCAAAAAGACTCCAGAATGGAAACAATCTACCGGATCACAGTATCTGCCTCAGACCCATCTGGGCAGGATGGAGTCCTTTTCAAGCAAGCCAACTTGCTAATGTGTTGAAAGGCAAAAGGCCTTTGGTACTCTAGAGGAGCAGAACCACATGCCACTTCCCTGGGAGAGTTTAGAAGATGAGATGTGGTATACAACAAATTAATGCCAGAATAACCACTGCAGTTGCTGACTCCAGAAAGTATATTCAGATCCTCCCACTCTCTCTTTCCGTACCATGCCCGGCTCCCCGTGTGGAGATTGGCAGAGCTGATTGCTCTGACGGTCAGACTAACCAGAAGCCCTGCTATGGACACTCATACCAAACAGGTCTGTCTGCTTGCTGCCAGGGCAGGATTTCAATTGTGTGTCTGGGCAGTTAACCTGGGGTTTTGTTTTGTCTCCCCCGCAACCCTTCTAGGCAGGAGATCTTGGCGCAACTGCCAGGTTCGATTTGCAGGAGCTCATTTGCAATTCTGGCTGGAGGTCAGAGCCATGGAGGTGGGAGGCCCTTATGCCTCCTGAGCCAATTAGCTGCTGCTGTTGATGGGCATGGAAGACAGTCGCTCCCAACTGGATTTTAAAGTGCTGATAGATATTGAAGGGTCAGGGGCTGCAAGACAGGGTGTTGCTCATTGCCCTCTGGCTCTGGATAGAAGGAACAATTGTGACACACATCTCTTTCCTTCCAGTACTGACAACTCATCAAACCACACACTCAGCTTTTAAGTTCTGGACCAGTACGGGAGCACTGCAGCAGCCCAGGCTACCCTGGGCATCTGTGCACACATCACAAGCAAACCAGAGTGATTGCCAGTGTGCTACGGTAATAAATTTGCCTCGCCACACTCTGACAGGCTATCATATAAAACTGGTAGTCTTTGTAAAGTCTAATGGTCAGCAAGCAGACAGTGGTTATGGGATGTGCAACTTTCCCAGGCTGCAGCAATGTAGGGAAGACAGAGCAGCCTGTACTGGCTGGAGTGATACTAGTAGTCACTGGGGGGGAATAAAGCTGATAAGCAAAGACAGACCAATGTGATGGTGGTTAAGGTCAGGCCAGGGGGCTTGGGGCAGCTTGTTACAGCTAACGGTTTCCTGGCTGGCACTCCTGCAGCCACTGTTTTAAGCAATGCCAACTACATCCACTGCAATTCCATTACAGTCTATAAAAGACAGGAGTAAATCTGCTCCTCACTTAAAGGGCTGACACTGATTCTTCAAACCTGCCCCTTCCACAGTCCCTGAGCGTCAGCTGCCATTGCTGCCACGGACAACCTGGGCCAGCTCTGCCCATCCTCCTCCACCTACTCATGCCCAAGGCCAAGGCACTGCTCAACAGCCTCTCTTTTGTAATGCTGCCACTTCCCTCCTCATCTCACAAGGTGATGCCCATCCTCCTCTTCCACCTCCACAGATGGCCACATCCCGCCCTTCCTGTTTCGCTCTTCTAAACATTGCCTAAAAGCTCCTCTGGCTGTTCAGAAGGACTTGAACTCCTGCAAGCTGTGGGGAGCAGTTATCTACCACTGTAGGGACAAAAATGCTATCATAATTCACACATACATATGCACACATAGGTAGGCACACACTCCTTGTGCCAATCCAGGACCATGTCCAACACTGACTCCGGTCCTGGAGGGACCATATTGTATATCAGACACAAGCTCATTTTCACACATTTAGAGTACATGTCATGTAGCATCTTGTCATCTGTTCCCAAGCTGTCTGCCCTCACAAATTTCCTTTGCCCACCTCCTTCAGGTGAACGATTTTCAACTGGCCTTATCTACTCTCCAAAACCACATCCAAGACACCATCCTCACCACCCGAGTTCCTTGAACCTGTCTCAAACACAGCACGGGAGGCTACCAGAGGGCACACTTCACATACATGCTGGGGCAGAAGGACTTCAGAAAACAATCCTCAGATACTTGAGAAAATTAATAAAAAGAGGATAGGAAGATTAAGTGTTGAAGCTGCTTACAGTCTCCCATGTCCATATTATGGTGTGACTAATTTGCTTCTGCAGCAGACTTCCCTCTGGTTTTAGTGCTGAGAAACTCATGCACACCCCACATCTTCCTGTTGGAGAGCAAACTTCCACCCATGCCTCCTCCCAGAGTGCTTTCCTCAACACAGCCCTATCACAGAGATAAACCAGAGCAGACCTTTAGGGTTCAAGACACAAAAAAGACAAAAAGTGTTTTCAGGTAAGATTCGATCTGAAGCAGCAAACAGGACAAGGAAAACAGGCACCAGAGAGGGTCCCTTCTCACTAAGGAGTCAGAACCCCTGAGAGATGGACAGAGAAAAGACTTTACAAGAGCTCAGACCTGTTTTACACTGTCTCTGAAAGGAGACTATGAGCAGGACAGCAATCGATAACACAACGGAGTGAACAGCAGCAGCTGCCCACTGCAAGAAACGTGAAGGGTGTGTTACAAACATCTCCAGTTGCTCCTATGTTCAATAAACACAAGTGTCACAAGACACAGGAAGGAAGGAAGGAAGGAAGGAAGGAAGGAAGGAAGGACAGGAAGGAAGGAAGGAAGGAAGGAAGGAAGGACAAGGGAAGTTGTCCAAGTATAAAGGTTATAGAGTTGTTTTGGTTTTCCTGCAGCTCTGGATCTATCCTGGAGAGAAAGAGTATATTTGGAGGAAGATTACTATTTCCTTGCACCCTGAGCAAGGAAGTTGCTCCAGCAGATCACAAGAGAAGACAACATGCCAGGAAAAGCAAACAGTAACCAGTGAGGAAGTCCAGGCTCTCCATACGAATAGTATGAAACACTGAGGTGTCTCCTTATGAAAGGCTGAGGACTGAGTATTTTCCAAGCACAGATTTGGCCAGTCTAAGCCCCCTGCCCCAACAACCACAAAGTGCAAGTGGATGGATGAAAAAAAATAAAGAAACCACAAACTACCAAGCAGCCTTTTAACATTTTTAATTGCAAAGGGGCCTCTAAGGACAGCAGAGGGCTGGAGAACTAATTTTTCCTCCTCTGTCAGCTCAGCTCAGTCCAGTCATTCATACCAACCTGCACGATTCTCTACAGGGTTCTTTGAACCGATTTCGTCAGAAAGGCTATGGCAGCTGTGTCCCTTAAACCACAGTTTTACGCGATGTATGGACGAGAGAGAGAGGGACAAACAAACAAAGCAAGGCCACTTTACTTTCTTATTCAAGAGGTGAACAGCAGCTTTTATTTTCGCTTTAGAGGAGAAAAGCCCTTCACCTCCTTCAACACCTCACCGCCGGCTTTCCACGCGAGTGAGACCCGCCTCTGCGAGCGGACGCTCCGCAGCCGCAGGGCAGCACCAGCGCCGGTGACCGGGGCGCACGCTGAGTCTCCCCTGCCGGGGGCGATCTGCGCTGGGTCGGCTGCTCCCTGCCCTCCCTCGGCTCCCGATCCCCGCCAAAGCCAAGCGAACCCGGCCGTACGAAGAGGGGCCAGAGCCGGACTGGGAAGCGGCGGCTTGAACGCAAAGCTTGGGAAAAGAACTCACCGTCTGTCTCCGCGCCCGGCCAAGCCGAAACCTCCGGGAGCCCCGACGCCCCCCAGCCCCGCAGGGAGCCCGGTGGGGAGGAGGGTGGGAGGGCGGGTGGGCGGTGGCGGAGCGGGGCGGAGCGGTGCCGCTGTGGAGCGGCTCCCGGCCCACGCGTGGAGCGATCCGCGACACGACGCGACCCGACCCGACCCGGAGCGGAGCGGCGCAGCACGGCCCGGCCCGGCCCGGCGCGCTCCCGGGGTGCGGTGGAAACAGCGGGGGGAACCCACCTCGCGTGGGACCTTGGGGGCGGGGCCGGCCGCCGCCGCCGCGGCCAGTCAGGGAGCGCCGAGGCCGTGACGCGCCTCTCCCCTGCGGAGCGGAGCATGGGAGGGGGCGGGCACCCGCGGAAGGCAGAGACCAATAGGAGAAAAAGAAAGCGGCTGGGGACGGGACGACGGCGGCCCGGAACTCCCCGGGTCCCATAGGCCGCCTCCTCTCACGCCTCTGCGGCGGCCGGTCTGGCAGTTCCCGCGCGGCTTGCGGGCGCTCGGCGCTGGCGCGTCGCTGCGGGACCACCGGGGCTGCCCCTCGACCTCTTGTCCGTGACATCCCGCGCAGGATTCCTTCTCCTCCGACCCGGCCTTTGCCCCCTGAGTTAGAATGCCACTGGGTCCAGCCCGTCTGCCCCTGGTGCTCCCGGGGCAGGAATCGGGCTCTCGGCCCTGTGTGTTCGGCAGCATCGGCACCTCGCAGGGTGCTGTCTTTGCGTGTCATCCGCCTGCAACCCAAGCCTGCGGCGGGACGGGAAAAGCCAGTAAAACGGCTAATATTCAGGCAGATTTCAGAAATCTCCAGCCTCAGCGCAGCAAAATTTCAATATGTGAGGGACGTGAACGTCAACAAACTGTCCCGGGGTCCCTCTGCCTGCAGGGATTTGCAGAGAACTGGGGATCAGAAGGGACTGACCGGGGTCCGTGCCCCCTGGGTGGGGACAACCGGTAGGTCAGTGCCTGCAGGAAGGCAGGGGACGCAGCTTTAGCAAGCACTGCGGGCCGAAAAGAGGGGAAAAGGCTCATTGAGAAACAGTAAAATTTTTCACGTTACACGATAGCGCCGGTAACAGATCCGCACACGTGTGGTCCAGCCAGTGCTCCGGAGAAAGGCACAGCAGGTAATGGAGGAAATGCTCTGTAGCCTAAGTTCACTGCGAGTGGCTGTAGCTCGCCTCGGATATGTGCAATGTTTCAGCTACCAGAAGGAAAAGAAGCTGAAAGCTTTTCTGAATACACAAAGTTCGGATGCACAGAGGCAGGGAAGAGGTGTTCCTTATCTTCTCCCACACCCCATTTCTCCAGGGCCCTACTCCCCGTACTCAGTCATGAGTACTCAGCAATAAGATTCAAGTGAAAAACTAACAGTTCTGTCAAGTTTATCTCCCCAGATAATAGCTGGATGCAAATAGCCACGTCCAAAGTGTTCCGGACTTTCTGTACACCCAGGGATGGACTATTTAGGTGCTGCTTCTTCTGACCTAGTAAAGGAAATCTCTTCAAGTTTCCCGCTGAAGTAACTGCCATGGCTTGTCTTTGCTTTGCAGAGATGACTCCTTTGAAGTGCTGCCTGCACAGGCGATTTTACTCAGTGTGGACATGGGAGGAGGTGGAAGGTGGCTGTTATGGGGATATATTGAAACAAAAATTCTAATAAATACAAAATACAGTGCCTTCTTCTCTCCCCAGGTTGAAATAGGAGATCAGCTACAGCTGGCTGTGAATGGTAAATAACAAAGTACACCGAAGATGCTGAACTGTATCAAATTCCTGGGGTTTTTTGGATCTGTGTTGTTCCAGGTCATTGCAGTTTAACTCTTAGAGTGCTGTTATCTTCCCAACTACAAGCACAGCTCCTCTTAAAGAGGTTGAAATTGTCCCAGGAGCTGTTAATGATTTTAATGAGCTGTTCAGGAAGACAACAGGGATTTGTTCAAGAGGCATATGCGGTGGCATCCTGAATTAATCCGTTAAACAATAACAACATGAAAGACAGAATTGATTTTCCCTTTACTGCTGAGTTCCACCCAGCTGCTTCGGAGCATGAAAGAGCTGTTGAGCAAAGTAAGATCATGTTTCTTTATTCTAAAGCACTTTCAGAGTGCTACTACAAAAGCAAAATCCTGTCTCAGCAAGCTGTGTACGTGAACCCAGCCTGTCTTCCGCAACCTGTCAGGGAGAATTTCTAGCAGCTGTCTGTCACAGGGATCTACAAAGCTCAGAAGAGCTCTCTGAAAAACTTCACCTGAAAAGATGCTTCCAAGACACAATGCCTACCAGCTTCCTAGCTGTGTAATTCTCTCACTCCATCTCTGGCAAACCTAAACAGAGGGTAGTCCCAACAAACACTGCAGGAAACATCCTGTCCTTAACATCTGGTGTTAAGACATTCAAGGAGATGGGATTAGGATAGTAACTTTTTTTTTTTTTTTTTCTGAGGGAGCAGCAGAAGGCCAAATATGGCAGTGATGGGCACACCAGACACACAGACTGGCAACTAGCTTCTCACTGTGAGGGAGAGACTGGGCCAGACATCTGAGAAGGCAGAGAGATCACAATGGGACTGCTTAATAGCAAAGGAAAAAAAAATCTGGCAGACATTTATAAATGTATTTAAATCTCTTATTAAAGAGGATTTAAGAACTAGGCATGTGTAGGGAAAAGAAGCTTAATTTATGATGAATATTAATATCAGCTCCTTACATATGATACTGGCCTCAAGCATCCCTGAGGGTATTTGAGGGACTAGTGCTGCGGTTATGATTTCAGTGTATAGAGGAAATTCTCTTGCATTATTAAATAAATCATGCCCTCTGTTGGCCTTTGGTTTGATGTCCATAATGTGTAATCAATGCTAGCCAGCTGAGGGGACAGGATTCTGCAACTTGTTCACATTTTGAAAATAAGTTGGAAAACTGCTGACTGAGATCCTCTCCTTCATCATAACCCATCAAAGGGAATAGCAGTTAAATATTTTTAAGTTTGGGAAAAAGATGCCTAAGTTTTAAATAAATAACATCTACCCTTTGGCCGTATTGATTTAGCATAACATTGGTTATAGATGGAACACTTACACATTTGCAGTTGGATTTGACTCCTTATAGGAATGAGCTATAATTGCCTGTTTCCCATGAAATCCTTGCTTTCTCAAAGGTGAAGCGTCAAAAAATTTACCGTGGCCAGAATTCAGTAGCTAGATTTGTCCATTTATATCACAGATCTAGCTCCTGCGGTAGTTGACTAAGTAGGTGACATTCATAGAAGCAGCAGAAGGAATAAAATCTGGCCAACAAACCATGTTGACTTCTTTGCATCTTTGTCTGTTTTTCCCTGAGCATTCCCATCCTACAAAAGCTAGCTGCCCAAGGGGTTAAATAATAATATTTAGTGTTTCTCTAGGTCACTGGTTGCAGTTCACTACAGGTCAGGCCACAAACAGCTAATGGCTGCTAAGTGGTCTGTGTGAAATTAGTTTAGTGGGTCTCAAGCCAGACGCTAGTTGACAGATGCCCAAAAATCAGTACTCCAACTGGCTTCCTTGTTGGCAATCATAGCAGGTTGGTCAAGGCCATGCAAATTCAGCAGTTCCCCAAGGCTGGGAGCATAGACAAGGTTGTTTGTGAATATTTTTCTCTGTTGCGAATGCCAAAAGTTTTCAGAGAAGGTCACAACACAAAGCTATGAGTGCCAGTGTCTGAGGACCATGCTATCACCTCTAATTAGTCTGTCCAGGAAAGTGGTGGTAGCAAAGGTAGGAAAATGCTGCTGAAGACTCCCAGCAGAGGCAGCTCTGATGTCAAGGAGAGGATGCAAGTTCAGTAGTGGGAGTCTTGATCAATGTTTTGACCCTTTGTCTTGTCCTGCACAGGAGAGCAGACTGCAGAGCTGCCAGGCAGACTAAACCAACAGCATTCCCTGCAGGAACATTAAAAATCCAGATCTCCCTCCCTTTTGGCCTTTTCCTCCTGATGCACAATTTAAACAACATTACTTTTTTGGCAGCAGGGAACGTCACAAATACAGCAGCAGAGCAGACTTTCAGATGGAACTTACAGCAAGGGAACAACAGATGGCATTGTTTGCTGGGCTGGAAAAGCTGCATCTGCTTCTAGAAGAAATGCTAATCGGAGCTTAATTAGGCATTCAGAGGGAACTGTACCCCATCCCCAGGACAACTGCCCGTGTACACGATCCTGAAAAACATAAGAAAGTAGACAAAAAGTCATGAAAAATCCTCACTGGACCAAGTCCAAATTAAGTGCACAATGTAATAGGGTAACACAGAGACTTCCCTCTTGGTGAAATCCAACCGTGTCACTCAAAATAAGAATGTAATTGGCAAAGACTTATTTTATTTTATCTGCAAGTTGTCAGTGATTTTGTTTTCAGATTGAAAGCAAGTAATTGTAGCATAGCACTGGAACCAGATCCTAGCCTGGCTGCTCTCTGAGGTGTGGCAAGATTAGAGGGTAGCAGAGATCTTTATAGCAAGTACCACAAATAGGGTTAATAGAAAGATCAGTAGTATACACCTTGCTTAGGATAACTGATTCCTCTGTAGAAATACAAAGGAAGTAAGGAAGAGGATGGTGGAAAAGGTTCCCGGTTCATCCCAGCTGGATGTTCAAGCACAGCATGTGCCCCACAGTCTGCAGTGCCTATGCATGGTCTAAAGTAGAGCACTGGATGTTGTTCTTTCCCTCCCTCATCCCTGCCAGTTTACCTCAGAGGTTCAGGCAGCCAGGCAAGGCTCTATGTGTCCTCATCTCACTGTCTTCTGTTTGGGATACCAAACTGCCACCTCAATTTGGAGCTGGCAGAGTTGTTTGCAAAACAAGATTACCAAGCGTTTCACCAAGAGGCTGTCCCCAGCTGCTAAATTTGCTGGCACTGCAGAGGTATCCATTGTGCTGAGGCTTTGCATTCAACCCCCCATCTTGTTTTAATATTCTTTTTCTCTCCTAGCTCGGATCATGGCAGCATGCCCCGGTGTGATGCCTGGGGCTGCTCTATGTACCTGGGTCACTATGCCACTTCAGATGCATGGGACAATGTGCACTTCATGGGCAGTGCTAATGGGGTTGCTGACTGCACACCCTGCTTCCCATAGCTCTGCAAACATGCCACATGTGTAAAGCAACACCCAGGTCTTTTACACCTAAAAGATGTTCATAAATGGGGATTGTTACTGATTTCAAACAATATCTCTCCAAACTTTGCCAGAAAATCACCAGAGATCAAAGGCATTTGGAACAAGTGATTTAGAGCTGCACTAAAGGAGTTTTCCTGGCACTGAGGCAACTTTCAGCAGCTCCAAAGAGTGGTGAAGGGAAATGTAACAGGATCCGAAACCATTTCCGCCTTCAGTGCCATTCTGCTTCAGAGGGACATCCAATCCTAGTCTGGCACAAACCTCAGGGCAAAGAGAACATAAAGTGGTCCTCCTGACAAGTGACTTTTCTGGAGATGCTGAAGCTGTATGCACTGATCACCCTTATTCCAGGGGCTGCTGTGTCCCACTGCTGCCACAGTTTTGAGCCCCTGGCTTGGCTGGCTGGCTCTGGACAGCCTCCCAAGGGCTGTGGGTGTGCTTTATAGCCCATTAAACATGATAACCCCCCTCATGTGTCTTTGAGAGGAACCTTGGAAATTTGCTGAGTGTAGCTTACTGACAACAGATTTATTACTGCTCTGATATGGAATAGACTTCTCCTGTGATGGTAGTGGTGGCCCTACCCTTGTTCATGCTGACCTGGAGCAGGCCTTCTCCCAAGCACTGTATCTCTGTGTTGCGTGGCAGGGGGCAGGCACTGGGGACAGCTGTTGCAGAAAGGCACCCTTTGCAGGTGTCCAAGATCACAGAAATCAGGGAAGACCACATGCAGAGGTGCTGCTCTCCTCTGGAGGTGGCATGATCCAACCTGTCTTAGCAGAGCAGCAGTGGGTTGTGTGAGTCAGATCTTCCTATGCAATGCAGGTAGATGGACGTGTTGCCCCATTCTCTTCAGAGGCTGTGCAAGCAACCATTCTCTACCATTACATTCATGCGGTGAAGGCTGAAACATCCAAGGTATCAGAGCTGCTATCCTCTTGCCATTCATTGCCCATGCACTGCTAGGACTGGAAGACCTAGCAGCCCAGTTGAAGGACAGATGCTCTGTGTCCAGTTCAGGTTAATTATCACCAGCAGCTGCTGGCCCAAGCAGTTGGGAGGGGCTGCAGCTGGGAGGGGCCACAGCCGGGATGAACACCTGAACCAGCCAATGGGATAGTCAATACCATCCTGACATGTGCACCTATATAAGGGGAGGGTTAGGTTAAGGTGGGGCTGTTTGTTTTCAGCTTGCTTCAGTGTGGTTGGAGTGGAGAAAGTGGGGCATCTTAAGTGCAGGTATAGCCTATGACTTGTTTTGCATATTGTTTCATTAGCACTTTCATTTTTACTGTTGTTTTCTTTTCTTTGTGTTGTTTTATGAAATTGTCTTTATATCAACCCCTGGGCTTTCATCTTTTCTTTCTTCTAATTTTTTCTTCCTATTCCACAGGAAGGGATCTGGGTGGAGATGGGCAGTGGGTGAGTGCTCATGTGGAGTTTAGCTGCCAGCAGAGCCTAAACCATAGCACCCTGACACCATGAGATTGTGCTAAATGAGGCCAGACTGCCAGGACAAGCCTTGGACTTGTGAATGTTGAAGTTCAAGGATGTGGGAAATGGCAAATACCACAAGATCCCAGCTTTCTAAGGACAGCTGGAGAGCAGGTCCTAGCTCATCCACATGTATCAGCACATGGGGCTTAAAGCAGGGCTGCTGCTGACCCAGTATGAAGCTTTCCAGTGTTCACAGTCGGAGAGCAGACAGACTTTGGCTGGCTGCCTGGACTTTAAATGTCTGTATTTTAGACCTAGACTTCCTTCTGAGCATTTCCGGGGGGGGGGGAGGGGGGGTAAAATCAAAAACCTTCCCAAGAACCTCATTTATCTGTCAATGGCCAATTTTCTGCCATCCCTTGAATCTGAGAGGAAATGTGACCAGAGAACACAACAGACCTCTTGGCTGCCCTCTTTGGCCGGGGCGGGGGGGCGGTACCAAAGAGAGCCAAGGGACTCCAGAGGAAGCAGCGAGTGACTCCAGCTGGGCAGTGGTCCTGACAGTATCATGTTAGCAGGAGAGAGAGGACAGATTGCCTTGCTGTGAATCAGCCTCCGTACTGTGTCAGTGCTTCCTACTTGTTCCTAGGATTTGAAGGCTATGTTCCAGGGCTGTCCATCTCCACTACTCTCTTGCTGGCAGAGGCAAGTGCAGGAAACAAAAAGGTGATTCCAGGAAGTCCTCAGCACCCTCCTTCCCAGGGAGTATAGCATGTGAGTTCTTGACAATGGGGTCATTTATTCTCCATGTTAAATAGGGAAGCTCAATGACTCCAATCTGCCCTTGACTGAGAACATGTTTCAAAATGTGGCCTGTAAAGGTGCCTTTCCAACAGTGCCAAGACTCAGCACGTGGGGCTTCTGGGGCAGCCTTTCTTGCTCTCTGAGACACAACATGCACATATTAGTATTAAAAAAAAAAAGACAATTAACTATTGCTGTAGAGTCCTCTAGTGGTCACATTTCACAAACCTCCCAAGTGAACTCAACCTCCCATTTCTGTTTGATTTCTGTAAAAATGCACACAGAAGAAATGTCCATGTCCAAATTCGGTGCAACTATTTTAACCGTTTATGACCTGTGTCAAAGACAATGATCCAGTATCAAACCAACCAATCTTCCTCCCCACAATCCCTCTGTTACTCCCTTCTGAACAGCACCTATCTTCTAAGGCTAGATGATGCTCTTCCAGATGAATGGGTTGAAGCCTTATATGCATAAAAAAAAAAAATCAGGCTCTTGTCCACTCAGTTTCTGTTGTTGCTGCTGCTCAGAGAAATGACTAAAAAGAGAGAACCGGCAGAACTGAATCATTACCACACATGCGCCAAAACACCTACCATTTTAAAATTCAGGCAAGAACGGGATGGTGGTGCAGTGTTATTGTGCTGAAGAGCTTAGGCTGGCTCAGTCTCCAGTAGCTAATAGTGGTGTGTTTACATGAGGCTGAGTTTAGATGAGATTTCAAACCCAAGTAATTTAAAGTATTCTTTGCTTTCCCCTTTTCTGTCTCTTTCCTCCCATGTGGCACTCAAGCCTACTTTTTCTATTCCTGTGCTCTATCAGTCCAGGGATATGGCTTATGCAAAATCCATACCCAGCAAAATGGTTTGCAGCAATTTACATACGTGATAGAGGAGAAAAAAGCCGTTGCCTGTGGTGAGCTTGCTCTAAGAGAAAAGCACTACCCTTGACCGGATATTCCCCTTCCTAATAAGACCATCATGCCTGTACCCTGCTCTCTCCCTTCAGGCTTGGATCTTCTCAAATGTGGTTCAATTTCTCCTTCAGGACCAAGGAAGAAATCTTACAAAGGTTTAAGACCTCATTGCAAAATATACTCTCACATGCTGCTTTTTCTTTCTTAAGTCTTTTTTCCCCTTCTTTCTGAATAATCACCCGTGAATACTGGCCTTTGAATTCCAGCTTCTGCATTCAGATAGCTGCATTAACACCCGCTGAAGACAACCTGCTAGTCATTGTAATTTAAGAAGCATCAAAAAAGGCCAAGGAAAAAAGGGATCATAAAATTGTTAGCAGATTGGAGGATTCTGCCTCTTAAAATGCTACTATACCCATCTTAACAAGCATTTCAGAGAACTGAAGCTCTAAGAATTTTTTTTAAAAGTATTTATCCTGTTCAATATTTGGCCCATATTTGAACCAGCACATAAAAATAATACAATCTTCGAGTCATGTAATAATTTAAGCTGGAACTGACCACAGGCAGTCATGCAGTCCATCACTCTGCTTAACATGAGCCCAGCTAGACCAGGTTGCTCAGGTACTTGTCTAGCTGAGCTCTGAATGCCTCTCAGGTTGGAGATTCTTCCACCTTATTGGCCCTTGTATGTAACACCATACCATATATTCAAATAATTCATGTGATGTTTCATCTTTCTGTGTAGTCAGACCCTGTGCTGTAGTTGCACAGCTGTTTAACATGTTTGGTATGTGTTTGAATTTACAGATCCATTTCCACTGATTTACTTTAATTATTTTTCTTCAGGCCTGGCATCCCACCAGTAAGCACAAACAACTCCTTGACTACTTCTGCTGAGGAGTAAGGCTTTATGCTTATCTCTGCCAAACCCTCCACAGGGTTCAGATGCTCACTGGTGTCACTGTAAATTAGACTGATTTCAGAAGTGCTTACTGTAAACTTAAACTGAGATGCCAGCCACTTATCAGTCCTGCCTGCCTGCATTAGTTTATATATCCCCTCATGTCCAAATCAATAATATTATGTACTAGTAAATAATAATAGTTTCATAAAGCTGAAGTAACAAGAGATTTAGAGTGTTGTTTCAGCTAAAGAAATGAGCCCCTGGGGGTCTGTTGTTTGGCTGTTGATTTTACTGTGTCCCAGAGGAGGATTTCAAAGCACTTTCAAAGTGGCTTTTCACAAAGGGATTAACAAACAGACCATTGCCAGGGCCCTGGGAGAGCACATATTGTGGCATCCAAGTGGGAAAGTTCCTTTTTCTCCTTCCTGTGTCTTCTCCATGCCATTGAAAATCATGAAGAATAAGTAGTACCATATACAAACCTTCTCTTTACCTTATGCTGAATTTCAGTGACGACCAGAAAGTCCATTTCCAGCTGCTGACTCCAAATTCCTTTTTTCTTTTTTTTCCCCTGTAGTTTAAATCTCTCCAATTTTTAAAATGGAAGATTTCCAGCAAAGAGTCTTAAAGGTTTGTTGTTTATTTGGTTGGTTTGTGGTTTGTTTTTTTTTGTTTTTCTCCACTATAAAACCATTTTCTATCCAAAAATTGTTCACTACTAAATTCTAAATGGGTTAATTCCTTCCTTTTTACAGATATGAGGATTAAGTTTCAGGAAAGAAAACTTGGCTATCAGGTAACCAACATGCTGGAACAACAAAACTTGGTGAGAAGCTCTGGGATAACAAAATTTTCATGCAAGATATTTATTTTGAAGCCCAGCTTGAAATCTAACTCCTGACACCTAGAGCGAATTCTTTCCACACCCCAGGAGAGGGAGACTGAAACCTGTTTCTCTGATTGCTGGATTTGAGGTGAACAGTAGTGGATGCCTCCTGCTTCTGGCCTACCTTGTCTTTCCCCAGGAGACCAGATAACCTTAGGGATGTGAATGAAAGCTCGTGTTGACACACAAAGGGGAGACAGATGTTCTCTGTCTTTTATAATGAGTTTTCAGAGGCTTCAGCCGAGGCAGCTGGGAAATGCATGGCCTTTAGAGAAGGGTCCAAGCATCACTTTCTTTCAGAGGTATCTGGTTGAATACTTGCCTGCTCCTCTCTCCTTCTAGGAATGACAAATCTGTCATTTCATGTTGGGTTTTGCTGGTTCCCTTCCCACCTCTTTCTCTCCTTACTCTGAATTTCCTAAGTGAAAACTGAAGGAGAAAAAAGTTATGGTAGAATTGTTCCTTCTCTCTCTGCCCTGTTACTCTGGTGTCTGGGAAGCCATAGTTATCACATCAGGATGCAGAGAATGGTGGTGCCCCCAGCTCTGCTCTAGGCTGTTGCATCTTCATGGGACACAGCAGGCAACACACCTTCTCTCCCTTCATCAAAGTGTCACTTCTTACTCTCCATCCTGTTCCTCAGCTTCCAACTGTGATCTTTCTCTACTTCTGAGAGGAATACATACAGGTCCTGCAGGTCTACCTAGTGTCTGCATGTTCTTAAGAAAGGAAATTTTGGGGTGCAGTTCTCATCTCCATGCTCTAAGGCATTCAGCCATGAACTACCTCAAGGAGGGTGCCCTAGAAGAGGAGAGAATATATATATTCATGAGGTTGTAGGAGTATTGACTGTAACAGACATCTGAAGGTCATACAACTCGCGACTTGAAGCAGGCTATTGCCAACAGTAGTCCCTGACACCTGTTTAATTTTGACTGTATCTGTCTTGTTTACACCACTAAACTAAGGACCTCTGTAAATTCAAGGAATCCTGCTGCCACCTACAAAAGTTTTACCTGAACAAAAAAGCAAGGCTTGGAACATTAAAATGGAGGAGAAGAGGAGGGCTTGTGGAGGCTTGTCTACCTGGATGGTGTCTTATATTTAGAGTGGTTTACCCCCAAAATCTCTGTGATCCCTGGGGGTATGGAAGATGATATATTGACAGCCATAGCTGGGGGGGTGCTTATTCCAAATGACTCGTTAGATATTTTCATATTAGATAAACAGTGAAACCAAAGAAATCAGAAAAGAGGTTTGGTGGCTCAGAGGGAGCATCATGCCCTCTCTATGTCCACCTATCTTCTCGCCTATTCTCTACCTCCCTGGAAGCACTATGCTGTGAAGGTGCTCTGCCAGAATAAGCAAAAACACAAAGGCTTTGTTATCTTTAGAAACCACAACATCACATGCCTGATCCATTTACAGCTCAGAATTTATTAGCGGGAAAGTCTCCACACATCTGCAATTCATATAAATGATAAGAACCGTTTGTTTCTAATGCTTTGCTGTAATTGCAGCCTGCATACTTTCCATCAGGAGATGCTAAAATAGCTCCCAAATGAGGAGAGAGAAGGGAGGTGTGGGGTGTTAATCAGAAAGATCGGGCCCTGACCTCCCAGACAATGGGTAAGAGGGACTGGGGGGAACAGCTCTGGTGGCAGGTGGAGAATGACCCCTGGTCCTCATCTCCAAATCACTGCGGAGGTACCCAGGGAGCTGTGGAGGTGGCCAGAGGGTGCTGCATCTGATGTGCGTGATCCAAGGTGCTGGTGCTGAGCTTCTGATCAGACGGTTGGAAGCTCAGGTGTCTCTGGACTTTGCTCCATATTAATTACCTTCTATGTGCATATCGTAATTAAAAGCCAGAACATCTTTTCCTCTCCTCAGTGCACAGGCCCAATGCCACTGTTGTAAACACACTTGAGATCTGAGCGAGGCCTTTTGCTGCCTAAACTCCTTGCTTTTATTTCATACTAACTGCTGGTTGCAGATATTACCTGTGCTGTGCAGGGGGTTTATATTAATTAAATGTTGCTATGGAGACAGCACATCAAACATAGGATGGTGTTTTCAGAGGAGGAGGGGAAGGAGCTGCTCATAACAGAAAGGTTCATGGATGATTTGAAGGGACAAGGGTTTTCAGGATTCTGTTTTTGTGATGTTACCAGAGCCTAGGAAGGTCTCCTGGGTTTATGTGTCCTTTTCCTTTCTATGGCTGATAATTCCTGACTGCATTAATCCTCTCCTCTGATCCCTGTGAGAAATGCCAGTTCTTTGATAGATCAAGTAATCTCCTCTGCCCCTTGAAGTGTTCCCTACTTACAACCCAAACATCAGACCAGCTCTGAACACGTAAAATCGTGGTACCACAGTCAGGCACCTGATAAACCAAAACCTGGAGCTCTGTCTCCAGTGAAAAATAGGAGATTTGACCCTTTGCAGCAGAGCATAGTCAGAGTAATCTATTACAGATAGTCCTGAAGTCCTGCACTGGTTAAACAAAGAGGTGATTTAAAGCCATTTTTAGATGCACTGCTTCTCTCTATGCAGCAACAACCAAGACACCTGGCTTTGTCAGCAAAGGAATTAAAATAGTTGCAGTACATTTTATATAATTGAAGAATCACTTTTCCAGGCCAATTCTGAGTTAATCTATAGGTCTTGATGGCTAATCTGGGATAAAGTATAGAATCTGTGGTTTATCAAATTTAGCTATGCACTACAGTGCAGCAGTCATCCGAAGTACCATGGATGAAACCTGCCTACTCTTTCCAGGTTGTCTTCCATATATTTAAGCTGAGATATTTCAGGGTCATCAGATGTTCAGATAACTTCAAGATCTGCATTTCCACCTTCTTTGAGAATTTCATGGAGGAAGGGAAGGATCTGCATAGCCACTTTGAACTTGCTCTCTAGAAAATGCGTTTCCCTTCCACACAGTAAGCCTGAAATCTGCCCCTACTTATGCTCAGAGGAAGAAAATGAGCTTGAGTGCATTTGGGACCATAGAGTGCATGGCACCAAGGTCCCTTTCGTGCAGCCCAGGAGTGAATGGTGGGATCTACAGAGAGAAGAGGTGGGTAATGGGTCTTTGCATGCATAAGTCTGCGCTGTCTTTGCAGCCCAACTTGATGGTTGTACGTGTGATACCCCAAGTGAGATGAAGACTCTGTGCATGGTAAAGAGCGTTTCTTTCTCTAAAAGACATGTCTAAAGAGGCCCAAAAGACAAAGGATAAGAGAAAAAAGTATTATGGTATTATTTTCCCTGATTCACAGATGAAACTGTTCAAAAACTGCCTTTAGCTGATTTGTGTAAGGTTTTGCAGGACTAGGTTCTGTATAATGGCTCTGAGCCAACATCTCAGGTCAGGAATGTAAATCCTCCAGCCAGCTTTGATTTCTGTTATTTTGTCAGGCTGCAGTCAAATTCTCCCCCAAACCTATGCACCTCATTTTCATCTAGCTCCAATGGAGATTCATCTTTCCATCTTTTCCCTGACCTGAGTAGCTGCTGCTGAGAAGTAGCATCTAATTAGTGTGCATTGTTAAGAGATAAACACATCTCATAACCATATCATCCATCTATCCATCCATCCATTTTTATCCTTCCTCCTAGAATCTGGATGCAGATCAGCCACACCACCTGCTTATCAATTAAGGAAGAACAGATTCACGGTCTGATAAATTTAGCAAGTGCCATGTAAGCTCTAGTTGGTGGACATGATCCGCTTGCCTTGCATTAATAACCCCAAAAGGTTCTGCTGATCTTATCACATCCTGTCTTCATGTTTTAATCAGCCCCACTCCCACTGCATTGAAATTTTCCTCTGCGCCAAGCCCAGCATTGGGGCAAGCACATCACTGCTTTCGTTGACACTAAAAAAGGCCTGTCTTGTTAATAGTATAAACTGACTGGGGGCTTTGCCTTCCGACTTAATTCAAGAGTGCTATCGGCATGAGTGGGTTATAAAAGCTCTTTTTCAAGATAAAAGACAGTTCCCTTACAGAAAAAAAAAGCTCAAACATCTTTATGACATCCCAGCAGAAAAAACAATTGAAAAGGATTGTCATAAAGGGAAGCGTGTCAGTTGTGAACTTTACTGAATTGAGCCTAATGCAAAATTCATGCTGAGGTGTCACAAGCGAAAGGCAGTTTATTAATCCAACTTATCTGGAGCTGGTAGGCAACAGTCATGGTACATTAAGATCGTATGAATATTCCCCAGGCTCATTTGGGTTTCTATTCAGGACTCATTTTGTGAGTGCAGCAGTGACCAAAAGGGTCTCTTGGACCAGAAGCAGCCTTCTCTTCCTCTCCCTTCTACGTATCTTTTCATAGTTGTCACACAGTGGGTGCACTGAGGCTAAGTGAAGCATGATGTCTTTGCCATCTGACTGATCAGAATGCAAAGCCAAGCTGAGTCATGCTTCTTTATTCCAGTCATGCATTAGAAGGTGTTTTATTTCTCCAGTACATTTCACATATTCGCAGGCCAACTTTCCTTACTGGGAAGAAGCTGCAGGAAGGACGGGGTTCTAATATTCCTTTTCCATATACTTTCACTATCTTGCAATATCTTACTTTCCCCAGACAGAATGGAAAACTGTCTTCTAGAAGAATCATCCCAATTGACCTCAGTCTGCTGAGAAAGCATCCATGCACATATAGAAAGAACATAGTGGGCTTGTCAGCACAGCAGCCTTTTAGAGAAAACAACAAACACTCTGAAGAAGCAGTGTTGTGGGACCAGTACCTTCTGAAAGGATGAGTGGAAGGACAAACTAAAATGGTTTGAAGTGGAACAGACTTGCAAGCTGTCTCCTTTGTCTCCTGGTGCTGTTGGGTAGTACTCCAAGTAGACTGTGATGCAACTGATGGGTCTAGCCAGGAAAATGGACCCCCGGTCCTGGAAAATCAGAATGCTTAGAATGGATGAAATCCTCCCTGGAGGTTTTAGTTAATTTGGTAATTGACTTCAGGGTCAGTATTTCCCCAGAACCGTGGGGGAAGTAGGAAGTTTCGAAGCGTGGCTGGCTAAAGGATATGAGGGCAAATTTAGCTCTACCAGAAGCCAGACCAGTGTTTCTTATTTCTAGGTGGGTTGAAGTTGCTGACTACAGAGCTCAAGCTGGACATGAGCAACTAGAAGTATGAGAGGAGATGAAGGCTGTGGAGTTGCAGGGAGGTTTTTCTTAGAGTAGATGTGTGTTAGGGAAGTGGATTACAGCAAAAGAACAGAAGCAGACGTGGTTTACTGAGGTTTTGAAGGCTTGAAGAAACTTTTACAAAGGAAAGTGTGTCTCCACTTACTGAAACCTAAGTGAGGAAGAGCTTCAGAGGAAAAAAAAAAAAAAAAAGTCCTCTGGAGCAGGCACTTTGGTGTGAGTCTTGCTGGAAGAAGATTGGATGCAGGCATTAAAAAAAATGTTTAAGTTGATCCTTTCTGTCATGTTTATGGATGTTACCCAGGGTGGCTTTTATCGGTTGTGAATTTGGCTCAGTACTGAAAGATAATTGCAGCTAAATAGTCTATAAAAAGAGATCTACAAATGCTATAGAATGTGAGCTGGCCAAATTCTGTCCCCACTTACATCTATGCAACCTCATTGGTTTTAATGCCCTGATATCCCTGATGGCAGAATTTGGTTGGGATGTTATGGAGAGTAGATGGGATGGTATTACATGATTACAATGGTGGGCTCCTTTGTGCCAGTTGTTCCAATGACTCATCTCATTACTTACAGCATGCCACTTAAATTTTCTGTGCTGTGATTTACTCAGCTGTGCTTATTCATGTTGACCTGCCTTACCTCAGAAGATGGCTGTAGAATTCCTTCTAGATGGAGGTTGCTGCAAACCATGGTGCACGGGCAATTGCAGCTGGGAGCAAGAAGGAGCAAAATGTACTCTGAAATGTGCCACTAAATGATTTATCTCACCTTTACTCAGTGAAGTCACTGAAGTGTAACACCCAGTAGAAGAGAAAAATAATAACAGGTTAGTCTTCCTTGGCCCCAGTCTTGTGAAGATGTAGGACTTCTCTATTTAATTGCACAAAAAAAATTTCTAAAATATGAGTACTTTTTTTTCAGGGTGGTCTTACATTCCAGATTAAGAATTGTCTTGAAATGTGCTGGCATGTGGAACAAGACCCTGATGCTGGCTGAGCCTTGGAGAATAACAGTAATGTGGATTTGGTTGCAGCAGTTGTGAACTCAAAATAGTGGTTTTGAGACGTTGCAGTACCTCTGTCTAAAACACCCAGCACCTTCACCTACCTAGACTCAAAGTGGCCTGGTATTTTTCTACTGTAAACCCTGAATTCTGTTTAGCGAATGCAGTAGGAGCAAGATTCTCTGAATCAGCCTCTGAAGATGGGAAATCTGGCCATCGGTGCTATTTTGGCTGGACTGCAGCAGAGGTGTCTTACTGATTTACTGATGCTGCTGCTATTTTCCTCGCCCTGCGCGGCTGCAGTTTCAGGGGCTGGTGGTGCTGGATGTTCAAGTCTTCTGGTGGGATTGCCCACGAGATGGCAGTCGCCGCTAGTGCATCACTCATGTGCCTGTCAGGAGCCTGGATTGACAGCTGCGGGCAGAGAGCTGGCCAAGCTCTGCTCCTGGGAGGATCAGAAGCCAGGAGAATGGGAAAGCAATACCTATTTGCCATGGAGAGACTTCCCATGGGCTGAGACCTCCTGCTTTCATGCTTTCAGTGTAGACATACCTCTAATAGCTACATTCTCCCCTCGAATATCAGCGATGAAACAGAGATGGCACCAGAGCCCCTCTATGTAGGATGGGATTTCTCTCCTCTTCTCCCTGTGTACATTTTTTGCTGTTGGGATGCTTCTCCCACATAAAGCACCACAAGTGGAAACCAAAGAAGGTATCTCTGCTTACACCAGCTGTCAGGTTGGCCTCTCCTAGCAAGGGTGCCATAGGATCAGTGCCATTACCTGAAGCTGTGACACTCACTGCTCCTTTTGAAACCTCTGATTGGGCTGAAATGGCATTAAAGCATTTCTGAGATAGAGCATTTTAGACCTTGTAGTGTAGAAGTTGTGATTTCATGATTTCTCTGGAGACTGTGATTTGAGAACCACTTTCTAGTGGAGGGATTGGCCACTTAAATAAGAAAAACACATGATAATTTAGGTGGCAACCTTAATTATATGATTATTTCCACTCTCATAAATGTGTATTACCTACGGTGGAATATTCAATAAAAGCGTAGCTTGGGCACTGAAGAGATTTCCCTATCACTAAAAATATGTGCTAACTGTTCTTAAATAAAGGTTTAGTAAATTGCCTCTAAAGCATGGGAAATTGGCTTAGCTCCTTCTGTGTAATATCTGTCTAAAGAAGCCCATCACAAGCAACAGGGCTGAGAAAAGTCACCCAGGTCTGAAATACATGGACTCTTGCAGCAGCAATATTACCAGCCCCTCTAGGAGAACCTATGGGGCTTAATTTTGCTACAGATTCTCTGGAGGACCATCAAGAAATTGCTTTACGAGTTGAAATACCCATGCTATTATGCTCATAATTTGATACTGCAACACTAGATTGCAGCTACTTGTGTTTCTACAAATCAGTCTCTCTTTTCTATCTGTAATATCTCTCTACTCTCTGCAATAAAATACTTTAAAGAAGAGATAGAGACCGGGATAAATTTTGCTAGTGGTGTAATATAGTGGGATGAGAAGTTTCAGGACATCAGTTTCAGAATATAATAGCAGAACAATGTTAGGATTTTCATTTTCCTCTCATGCTAATTGTGACTTTACAGAAATCTCTGCGGTGAATTATTTGAAATGTTATCTGACAGAAATAAGGCCCCTTAAGGCCAAGCTGGAAGCATCCAGAAATTATTTACTGTTTGGTGGTCTGTACAGAAATAACATCGTCTCTCAAAATGCTTGGTTGTTTTTCATGAGCTTGGATGTTTCTCCCCAGATCATCCATATTTGTGTCCTCGTACCTTTACCTTCTCAGCGAGCTGAAGTGACAAGCCAACACCTTGCTCAGAGGCAACAGCCAAAATACTTTTAGTCCTTCCGCTGATGTATTTTGTGCCATGATGCCTTTGGTCAGGGTGGACGGTAAAAGTGCCTTGAGGAATAAGCAGAATTCTTGTATCCTTAGTTTCCTCCAGCAGCTTCCAGCACTAGCTGTACTCCCACAAAGAACTCACAAACTCAGCCAGACTTCTTGTAGGTGAGCATCTGAGCTGGCATATCTCTTCCAGTTTAAGCCTAAATAATATCTACATTGCCTTTTCTTGTCTTTCCCTCTCGTTCGAGTTGCAGAAAACATGAGGTAGTTCTTAAAAGCTTCCTACAGGAGATATATAAAGAGTCAGAGAACTTTTCTCATTATACTTTTCCTCTGTTTCCTTAATCTAACATCAAATTCTAGTTAATGTGCAGTTTCTAAGGCTAACTCAGTTTTGATAGAGTTGTGTTAACTTCGGAAAGCTGACTGACTCCAGCTTAAAATGGATGCACTTAAAGGAGGATGAAAGGCCTTTTTTATCAGTGTTGAAGGAAGTAGTTCAAAAGCAGAAATTGTTTCTTTCTGAAGACAAAGAACCTCTTTCTCACCCTCCTCCCACCATGAAAGGCATCCTTTGCAACTAACAGCCCATCGGAGAAGAATTTGATGAGCTGAAGATGAAGTGGCAGTATATTGGGAATTTTATTACTATAGCTGGAATAAAGGAAATTTAATGTAAGTGAATGCCCCTTATGCCCCCCAAATGTCCTCTTACTTGACTCTTTTTTTGATTTGTCTTTTTCTTCCCCTCTTTGGAAGCCAATCAGTGGTTTTCCTCTCTGTCTGAACAGAGAGAACCACTGGCATTTCTCCTTACCACCTCATACTGCAAATAATCCTAGGCAGTGATGGGGAGGGAGAGAGACAGAGACATAAATTCTACTAGCTGTTGAGGCAAACAGGATTAGGGTGTTAAATTGGACACACAAACTTTTTGCATGGGTGAGACAGTTATTGGCAGAATAGGGCTTTTTAAAAGCCTGAATCCCCTGTGACTTGATTCCCATCGGTTTTTGAATGAATACTTAATTGTTGCCTATGAAGATGCTCATTATCTGTAAAGTAGGCAATACCACTGTTGCTGAGTTTGCCAGCTGGTGAAATGGGTGACATGTTAGATTATAGCAATAGACCATGACTATGCTGGAGTGGCCAGGTAGATTATAAAAATTCAGCAGAACAGTTTGGGCTTTGCTGACATCCACATGATACGGATGCTTAAACCAAAGGGACCACATGAAATTGACTTAAATTCCTGATCGTCCTGACTGGGAAAAGATGTCCTTAAAATTTACTAGCTTTTTCAAAATGGGTGTTTAAGCCAATTGAATTCCTGAGGTCCCTCTCTGGGTTAGATTTCCCTTTCTATGTTAGAGTTATGGAGATAATGTCATCCCTCAACCAGTGTCTTGTACAAGATTTCTTTGCCTAAATGGCTTAAAAAATGGGAAGAGGCAACACACACACACACACAAAAACACACACAGAACAGCACATAAACATGCAAACCATGTTCATATAAATTATTAAAAGGAATATTACAGGAAAGTTGGCAGAAATATGACCTACATGTGATTTGATAATGAGGACGATTAACCACTGGCATGAATCAGGGGAAGCTGTAGTTTCTTCATTTTAAGATCTCTTCAGTTCCAGAGGCCTGGACAGTTTGCCCTGCACAAATTCTTGTACTCAGAAGAAATACCAGAGTTGAATTCAATGGTCTCTAATCCACAGAAGTTTAGAGGCTTTGAGCTAATGATGCTTTCTGTTTTCAGTTAAGGCTCTAGGGATCTTCCTCCTTACTAGTTTTATATCTAACGTATCAAATGGCACTGAGGAACCTATTTAAAAAGAGCACACATGACCTTGAATGACGAGGTTCAAGGATTACTGGGATCAGAGCAAAGAGCAAATTCCCCTCTTATTTTGGGTGCTGATCTAGTTCTGAAAGGCAGCAGGCTTTGAAGCATAGCTAACAAAATGCAGTAGCAAAGGCAGGAAGGAATAGGTACAGCCTCCTTCCACTGCTCTTTTTAGCTAGAGGCACTGCAAGCAAAATCATCTCCTGCTACTTAATCTGAATTTGCATGATATCAGATTGTATCCTTTTACCAGTTGATATACTTCACCCTTCAAATACGTTTATTTAACGTATTTAATTCCTTTTGACGTGTGAACAGTGGAAAAGTATCCTGATATGAGTTCTGAGTGCTCTGTCAATTATTTAAAATTACAATCAGACTGCACTGAAATCAGCTTATCCCACCTTTCCAGCAACAGCTTGTTATTAAAGATAACCAACCTTTTGCTTCTCTTCAGACCCCCTTCCTGGTCTTCAAAGACCAGAGGAAGTCCAGGTGCTGGGTATACTGCCCTTGGCAATTATTGACCAAAGCTAAGAGGGTTTTAAGGGATTCGGGGTTTCCATGAAGAAGGGTCCTGAATATCCCATCCATTTTTATGGGGTCAAGGGATGATAAGCATCTGTGTCACAGCCAATTCCAGCGAAAACAATTGATCATGGGAAGGAAGTTGTTATTCCAGAGGATGTGAGGATTAGAAACCAAATCTTTGCCTCCTGTAAATATTCTCCACTTTGGAAAGGGCTGCTCCCATATATAGTTGATGACGAACTGGCTCAGAGGATAAAGAGCAACCACCACTCTGAGGATGCTTCTTTCTCCAGTTCCTTTCCATGCTCTGGTCATGCTCTGCAGCCTTTGGGAGCCTTCCATTGGCTTCT
>JAAGNO010023286.1:84675-97774 GCA_033439905.1 Ceryle rudis | reverse complement strand
TCCAGAGGATGTGAGGATTAGAAACCAAATCTTTGCCTCCTGTAAATATTCTCCACTTTGGAAAGGGCTGCTCCCATGTATAGTTGGTGACGAACTGGCTCAGAGGATGCTTCTTTCTCCAGTTCCTTTCCATGCTCTGGTCATGCTCTGCAGCCTTTGGGAGCCTTCCATTGGCTTCTTTGTTCTTATGTATCAGCCAGCTGAAGCATCTTACTGTCCCCTTGAAATCCTGCCCACGCCACCCTTCCTACACGTATCCTTTGATTCCAGCTGCAGATGGGAACAAGAGAAGAGAAGGGCAAAATCATGGGAATGAGGAGGTGGAGATCAGAGGCACAGATGAAATGAAAGGTCTAATTAAGTGTGCCCTCTCCTCTGGAGCCACAGCCTGGGTTTTGTTATGCACGTGACTGTACACTGGTTTCCAAGTTTATAAAAGGAGAATGTGCTCTCACAGCCAGTGCTGGGGAAGAAGTCTTGCCGTTCCCTAACCCGATAAGATATTTAATGGCAGCATCTGCTACATTCATATATATCTACTTATTAATTAAAAATACATAGGCTTCAGTTTGAAGTTAAAGTGACACGTTTAATAGTATCTTTCAGAGCTTGTTAATGCTCAGTGAGAGCTTGATAGTCACAATAAGTTTGCATAATAAAAATTTCGGTCCTGATGTTAAAGTAGTACACATTCTGCAACATGCATACAGATGAAGAGGAAACCTCTGAATAATATGTTCCTCTGTCTTTTGAGCTGCATCAGCAGAGGTGTTAGTCAAGTGCACTTCATTTCCAATTTGTGCAAAGGCAGGAGCAGTGTTTGTTTCTGCCATGGGGTTATATGTGCACCCAAGTATCTGCATAACTTGATGGGTGAGGGCAGAAGTGTACTCAGAAAGATGAGAGGCTGAATGTTCAACTATGCTTCTGGATGTGCTTTCCCCAACATCTCTGGCAAATCTTACATTATATGCAGAAGTAAAGGGGGGCTTCTAAGGATTGGCTCTTAAAAGTGGCTTCCCAGGGTTTGTGTGAGCATGGAAGTTAATTCTGACTCATGCAAGTTAGGAAATGAAATGAATTTTCAGCAGGCTAAACTTAACAGCAGTAAGATCTCCTGTTATCCCAAAATTATAACATTTCTACACATCTACTACTCATAGCTACTCGGTACTGAGTAACTTGATGGGTGGACAAAACCATGTAGCTTAAGTAAATTATAATTTTCAATATTAAGGGAACTAAAATAATTTTAAACCACTGACTTTTTTTCACCCTATTTCTATACTTACGCACTTGTGTCAGCTCAAGCACTTGAGAAACCTGCTTCAGTTTCTGTTTCACGTCAATTTTGGTGCCTGCTCCTCACTGTCTTTTGTAATTGGTTCTCCAAACTAGATCTGAATCTTCTTTTGTGGGCATTGTCTTTCTGTGATTCCTGACATTCAAAGTTACTATGGAATTTGTAAATTGAAAGGCTTGCTATTTTTTATAACATTTCACTAGCTATTAAACTTTCAGAAAAATCTAGGGAGTTTTCATGCTTTTGATGGGTAATGATGTGTTCTAAACCACTTAAGAGTTCTCCCTTGACAAAGACTAAATAATATTTTGTATTAATGGAAAATCCTCCAAAGCTTTTGTCTTTCTCATATGTTTAGTAAATCTTAAACAAATTATGAGCCCTGTAGTGTGTTTTATAGCTTATTTTAACACTAACTACTGTTTTATTTTAACTAAATGCCTTTGTGGCATTGCATGCTAATAAAAATAAAGCCGTAAAAAGCAACTGTGCTATACAGCACAGGCTCCTTTGTTCTCAGTGCTGTGAGGTTTGATGTCTGCAGTGAAGATGAATTCACCATGCTTAGAGAAGAAAATGTTCTCACTTTAGGAGAAAAGATGCATTTTGAAAAGGCTTGTGTTGACCTCTACTCAGAGGAGAAGGGCAGCTTTCCATCTATTCTCCAGTCTGAGGCCAAATTTCTCCTCTCTGATTGTGCCTGTGCTGCAGATCTCTCTTTCACGTAGTAGTTTCCTTCCCTGTGCAGCTTCCTGAGGGAGATCAGCGTGACACCCACACAGAGCAAGCTCAGGGAAGGTCTGCTGTTCCCCCAACGGTTGCTAGACTACATCAGGCATGACAGCATCCTTCTACTGATGGAGCTTCTCCCTCACGTAGTGTGATGGGAGCCTTTTGTGGATATGATCCCTTGTTCAAGGGATGTCCATGCGCATACAAGAAAGATCCAACACAAAGGAGTGTTTTTCTGTGTTGTGTCTTAGTTTTTCTGTGTTGTGTCTTAGCTGCACCATTTCTGCTGGGAAAGGTTGGAGAATACGTTTATGACCAGGCTGTTTTTCAGTAGCATGCAAACAGCCAAATCCTAGCTGGGATGTATTCCAACAGGTGTTTTTATAGTAGCCACATGCTTGCACACAGACTCATGTTGAGGCAGCCTCGTCTATCTCTAAAGATGAGCTTCCCAGTAGTGAACAAAGGCAGCTCTGCTCCACTCTCAGCAAGGTGATGCCTTGGAGAAGTGTACTGTATGGACATGGGCAAGCTGGCTATGTTTCACTGTCATCCAGATCACTGCTTGCAAATCAGATTTATCCTCTTGCATTTGCTTGATGGAAAAGACATGACAGAGTACCCAGAGAAAAGCTGGCCAGTGGTGCAGTGCTGGACCACACAGCACGCTCAGACACATACCTGCCCTGCCCAGGTCAACAAGATTTTGAATTACACTGAGGTGGTGGGGCTGAATCACTTACCTGATTTACCACCAGCCCTGGACTTTTAATTGTCTCATACACTAAGATTTTATCGCAAGATAGCCCAGGGTGGGGGCTTTTTTTTTGTGTTGTTAATGGTTTTGGATTTCCAGGTTGAATGAGTGGGGATGGCAGAATAAGTGTGGGATCAAGACACCTAATCCCAAACTATCAGAAGGTACAGAAAGGGAGGTCTGGGGGAACTCCATGGGAGACAGAGGTGTGCCTGAGGGGCTGTGTGGGTGTTGGTAGTGTATTTTGGGAATGCAAAGTCAAAAAGATGGGTTTTGCATTTAGTCCTAAGTGACCTAAGGCTAGGAAGCATCTTTATTGGTTATAGATAGACAGTTCACAGAAATGAAGGAATTAGATCTTCACCAGTAAAGGATCCATGGCCTCCCCACCCCTCCATCAGTAAATCTGTCTATTTCACAGCCTCCAACAGTGCTTTCTTTGTGTGGAAGCAGAAGGAAGGTTCCTGTGAGAAAAAAAATCCCCTTTTTAATCACAGATAGGCATAGGTCCAAGCTATAAAAATTGCAATTTCATTCAGATTACTGGGGGTATGGGGAGACTTGGCCTTGGAGCTCCTTAGAGGAAGAGGGTCAGCTGAGATGCTCATCTCACAGACCAGCTGATCTCCAATAGTTTGACATGGGAAAGCACCAAGAGCCTGTCCAACAACACAGGGATATGTCAGTGAAACCTGGTTCATGGCACAGTGAAGGAAAAGGGAAAACATCTGCTACAGATCATCATATACCAAACACAGAAGGACCCAGCTGAAAGGAGACCTTCTGATCAAATAAGAATAGGGTGGTTGGAACTGGTGACAGGAAAGCTGTCTCTGCTTGAAGAGATAGGAAATATTTAATTGATGGAGCTACTGAGGTGAGGGAAGAGGGGAGAGGAAACCCGTCACTTTGATTTCTTCATTCTGGGTCAATAATCTGAAACTAAATAACCCCTTGCACCTTGTGCGCCAGGAACTCTTCAGTGTGTCAAAATGGGAATTTAAGGATATTAAACTCAGCTCCTAGTGCAATTACTATGCAGATGGTGGAAAATAAGTGTTGGCAGATTTAGTGTGGGTGCTTGGTGAAGCTTGTATCTATTGAAGAGGCAATGGGCAAAACACTAAAGAGGAAATTTCAATTTCTTCACAGCTCTGGAAGACCTGAGATAATAAAAATATTCACAGCAGCTGTTTAGATTCTTCTTTTGGAAAGAAAACTATAAACTGCTAATCCCTCTCTGTTTTTCTGTGATGTACAGGTTATCTGCAAAGGGCAGATTGTAGTCTAAGGGGGTTTACTTGCTGATTCAGAGGGAATGTGGAAAGCATTCCTCATGGCCCTCTCCTACCCTGGAGTTGTGTCACTCCTGAGTCAGCCCAGCATTCTGCCCTGACCCCACAGCACTACATGTCCCACCAGCTCTGAAGACCCATCTGCTGCCACTGCCTCTTCATTCACCTAGTCTGGCAGGTGCCTTGTGTCATTTGGTGACATTGCTCAGTCCCAGCCTTCTCTTGACAAGCCCTTTTGTTGTCCCATGCCAAAATTAATAATGGCCAGACTGAGCTGAACCTGTTGTGAATCTTGCATCAGGCAAAACAACCTTTAAGAGCGCTGCTTTGACTCCAGATATCCAGGACATCATGCATATTCCTGCCTATTTCCCACTATTATAGAATCTTAGAATCATAGAACAGTCAGGGTTGGAAGGGACCTTAAAGATCATCTTGTTCCAACCACCTGCCATGGGCTGGGACACCTCCCACTAGATCAGGTTGCTCAGAGCCCCATTCAGCTTGGCCTTAAAAACTTCCAGGGATAGGGCTTCCATCACCTCTCTGGGCAACCTGTTCCAGTGTCTCACCACCCTCATGGTGAAGAGCTTCTTCCTAATGTCTAAGTGAATCTACTCACCTCTAGTTTTGATCCATCTTTTGTATCACTGTTTCAGCTGAGTTTTGCTGTGGAGCTTTTTTTTGTGCTTTGTTTCCTACTTCTCTGGAGAAAAGGTTGAAACCTTCCCCTTGGGTGGAGACTCACCAAGGACTGATTGTTTTCTTCTCTATTTACTTTGAGTCCAAAGGAGGTACTCTTGGTAGGCAGCCTGACAGCATGAGCTAGTCCCTGCTTGAGCCCTGTAACAAATGAATAAATATCCTAAGACATTACATATTCCAGTGCTGATTAACCTGAGCTGAAAAGATGGATACCAGCTCCTGCAAACTGTGCTATCAGGGAGAGCAATGCTAGATGAATTTTGTGATGTGGTTTAGAAGCAGATCTTGGTAGCTAAGTGGGTAACAGCACCATCTACCATTTAAGCACTTTATATCCCTGTGCAGCAAAGTCACTCCAGAAGAACACAGGAGGTGTTCAATGGACATGCTGTGTAGAAAATCCATTAAAGCCCAATCAAGCTCAAGTTTGAAATCCAGGCTTTGTGGCAGCATAAAAAAAACACTTGACAGGGAGAAATAAATCTCTGCTTAATCTCTCAGAGAAAACCACAGTGGCGACTCAATGCAGACACGATACAGTGCAGCAGTGGCTTCCTCTGTCTGGCAATGTAGAGAGAGAAGGGTTTCAGAGCTCTGCAGAAGTGACCCATTGCCAGGCTATTTAAAATGGACTTAGGTGCTGTGTACAATATGCGCAGGCACCCTGCAGACCAAAGGGAAACTGAGAGGGAGATGAGCCCTGAGAAAAGGGCTCTGGTTTCACTGATCATTCCTCAAAGGCTGCATCTGCTGAAAGGATTCAAGTTGGGTGGGATTCAATAGCATTCCAAAAAGAAAAATTGGTGCCAACCCAGACTGGAAGAGGGTGACAGCATTGGAACGACATGGCTGGTGGCTTCGCTGTCCATAGGACGGGCAGGGGTAGGACAAGTTCACACACACACACTTATTGTATCATTGGTGTCTCAAGAAAGGACACTTTAAGAGTGAGAAAAGAGTTGAGGCACCCATCCATAATTCAGTGATGACTTTATAGACCAGTCAGTGCATAAGTGAGGCATCTCGCAGACACAGAGTGGTTCCTCTCCATTGACCTCTTTTTTTTTTTTGCCTTGGAAACAATTTTCGGATTTTTATATTGCTGCACTGGAAATAATGAGAGCAGCCTGGTCTAGCTGCCAGAACGAATCAGGGGGATAATGCTGCACCGATATGCTAGGCCACAGTCTATTCTTTTCCCAAAACTTTAAATTGGTTGAAATCCAATTTTGTCTCTCTTTACGCTCAGTGGGAGAATTTTCTGGCAATGTTTCAGTCTGGAAATTTTGCTTCCTGTGTATCATGCTTCTTCCAATCATAAAGCTGGAGGGAGGTCAAGCTGAGCAATACTCCCTTTGTGTGTGAAGAGATGCACAAACTGTTTCTCATTAGAGAAGAGCCAGAGTTTGGAACCTCCATTCTGAACACCTCAGAGTTCTGAAAATTAACCTTTCCCCATGTTTCTGGTCCAAATCTAGATTTGCTCTGGGTTTGTTAGACAGACCATGGGTTGACCTCAGACTCACAGCATGAAGTGATAGCAGCAGATTTTTTCCTTGTGTAGAAGAGGGTTCTTGCTTTCAAAATACAGCTTGCTTTTCAATTGTTACAGCTGGGTAGGAAAAAAACCAAACAAACCAGAAGATACCCATTTTTTCAACGTTAATCCACAGTGTATCTGGAAAAGGTAGCATTTCAGCACGTGCACTAACCACTAGGCAACTCTTCAATTGGTTTGACTTATCAAAACCATGAAAATTCCATCCTGCCTACAAACATGCAAACACTATTCCCAAGCTGCATCCATTCTTGCCAGGACTGCCAGTATTTCCAGCAAATAAGTAAAGCAGAAGCAATAGGGGTTCTTCTTGCTGGCAACTTCTGATACAAAAATAAAGAATGTGCTTTAACTATTTTGAAGGAATGTTTAAATTCTGTTAAGGAAAAAGGTCTGGAAGCTGAGTGAAGAAATCAAAGGATGATGATCCCCTAGGATTAAAGATGATGGATTTGACCTAAGTCTAGAAAAACATGTAAGGTTAACATTTAGTTGGCTGTTGAATCTTAAGGAAAAAAAAAAAAAAAGGCAAACCAAAAAGCATCTTTTTACTTCTAACGTGTGTCTTCTTTTAAAGTTTTGAAATAACCCAAAGGAATGCAGGAATGAAGGCCTAAATATACCAAGCTGACATAAGAAATATTTCAGTTAATAAATAAACTTATCTTGCATGCAGACTCAAGTTTTTCTATGCAAAAGGCAAAGAGAGAAAGCTCAGGGCTGGCATTTTTGTCCTATATCCAATGCTGAAATTAGGTTTCTTAAATTTATATCTGGAGCTGCCTCTCATGAATGTGTCAGGAATCTTCTGTTATTTGGTAGCATGTTTGCAGTTTTCATGGCTTAACTCTGTGAGTATAGAGATTTCCTTCAAAAGGGAACACAAAGGATTGGGGTCTTCCTGCATAGCTTTACCTAGCAGAAAACGCCTGTGTTGTCAGCTCCATCACTCCTTGATGGAGATAGACAGACCTTTCCCATCCAGGCAGAAATTGCCTCTATTTAACTTCGTTATTTATTCTGGGATGTCAGAAATCCTTCTTTGTATTTGGATTTCTCATGATTTCTCTTCCTTTGAGTGAAAGCTGTAGGTACCCCTAAATTTGTAGGTATATCCAGATCAGCAAACAAATCAGTGCAGTAGGAGTTGAAGGCTGGGTTGAAGTGGCTGGTGCTTAGGCTCTTCTGCTACACTACATGAAGCTTGGGAGGTCTATTTCTGGCTAGACCTAGTCTGGCCCAATGGACCAAATATCTCCATTGTACTTGTGATTCAAAGCTGTCCAGAGGACCAGTCATCAACTTCGTCATTATGTCTTATGTCTGCCTTAGGGTTGGGAGCACATTTGCTGCACAGTTTGCTCCACATTTGCTCCACAGAGTGGAGCTTCTGGTTTCATTTTCTCCAAAAGAAATCCAGCTCATAAGCATCAAAACAGCTCTGCAAACAGAGCCAGTGCATGGTAAATTGATGACTGGGAGATTTACTTCAAAATCCCATTCCTGCTCTGAAGCAAAATGCTAATGTAGAGGCAGCCTTATGTGATGTGTGGAAACAATTCATTTGATCGTTCCAAATGTAACTTGATTTGGCCTTTTTTTGTGTCTGAAAATATTTCCCATGGATGAGATTTAGTAGCACTTTGTAATACATGCATCATGCTTCTTTGAGGCTATTCCTCCTGTGCTGTTGCATTAGTGACCCTTCCTTCATCTCTGCAGTCAAGACTGGCCAACAAACTGGGTCTGGAGGAGGCAGCTTGATTTTCCCTGTTTCCTTTAGCTGGGTGTTGTGTTCTTGCCCGTGATTGTCTGTACTCATAAGACTATCTGAATCAGTTTGAATCCTTACAAACTATTTGACTTGTTGACCTGCCGCAATAGCTAATTCCACAGGGTGTCTGCAGTGTGCTAAAAAAAATAACAGCTTTCTTCTCATCACTTCCAATTTATGTGCCTTTTAGCCTAATAAAAAATTCTTCCCCCACTCTAGGAGGAGGGGAGAAGGGGGACATTAGGTCAGGATTCACCACAGAGTTAATTTTCTTTCTTAACTGCCACATCCCCTACCTTACAGTCTCAGCCTGCTTTCTTTAAAATTAAAAACAAAGCACCTAGTGACTGCAACAGGAGCAGGTTTGCATTTTTACATGTCTCCTTTCTAGGTTAAAATCACTCCTAGCCTTTGTAATCTCATCCAAATAAAAGCTTCTTCTCCCAAAGGAACTGCTACAAGATTCTGGCTACAATCTGTTCGCATGCTGCTGGGTCCGTGCGTTTGGAGATGCATTCAGTGCATGGCATGCCCAGGAAAAGTTTCCCATTTCTCTGTTGCTCTTCTTCCCCCTGGATTTTCACTCAGGCATCTTCATGTGGTAACCTTCAGTGACTCTTAGTCCTGTCCTAGGGAGAGATGGCACACAACCCTTGGCTGCTGAAATTAGAAGGTGAGGAGGTGTCTTAACTTCACAGGGACAGAGATTTACCATCTGTCTTTAGGGATCGTGGGCAACTGAAAAGATCCAAATAGTGGAAAACTAAATTTTGGGAAAGTAAAAGCTTGAATTTGATTTCTCACCCATGTCAGCCATTCTAGGATTATAGCAACTGCAGGGTCATACAACTGGGACAATACTGAATCTGAGGTAGCCTGGTTCTGTAGAGAGGGCCATCAGCATTACTGGAGACTCCTTGGCAGTCTCCCATGCCGGTGCTGATCAGCAGTCACCCTGCTTCATTCCTAAGAGCCTGAAGTGTAACCTTGACAGCCCTGCAGGGAAGAGCCCCACTGCTGCTGTGAAGTGCTTGGCTGGTGCCTCCCCTGTACACTGCCAACCTATTTCCAAGTGATGACTTAGACCAGCATGAAAACCTACCTGTGTCCTAGCAGCTGCCTGGGGGGGTACTGCTCAGAGAATGTCTTCTACTGCTTGATCAACCTGTGTTTGAAGGAAGTAAGTGTAGCACAGAGCTAAAAGCAAGAGGATGCTGTCACTGAGGGAATGGGCACAGGATGGTCCCCAACCCCAGCAGGGTCCCCATGCATATTACTGTTGCTCAAAACCACAAAAAGCTTCAGTGGTCATCCCTGGCTGTCTGGGAAGGGCTTGAATGACCCTTGAAATAATTCCTGATATAGGTGCATGTGGCCATAACCTGAAGGAGTGTGTGTAATTAGTGAACAAGAAGGAAATAGCTTCTCTCATCCATTTTGTTAGCTATTTGTTGCAAAGGAGATTCTCTCTTTGCACAGCCATAGGTGACTAGCTTTGGTGCTATAAGACATAAAAAAAATTGAAGGGTAAGATCACAGGTTATATTGTGCAATGAAATGGAAATATTCATGGGAATGATCACGGTAGTATTCATAGCTGGTTTGTTATGAACAATTTTGAGTGCAAGATCTCTGAGAAAGACAGAGAGGGTAACAGAAGAGAAAATTGCAGTCTCCTTAAAACACTGAATAGTGTTTTTTGTAAACTAGGTGTCCTGGGTTTGGTTCAGGTTAATTATCACCAGCAGCTGCTGGCCCAAGCAGCTGGGAGGGGCCACAACTGGGATAACCAACCGAACCAGCCAATGGGATAGTCAATGCCACATTGACCCATGCCCCTATATAAGGGGAGGTCTGGCCAAAAGCAGAAGCATCTGTTTTCAGCTTGCTTTGCTGTGTAGTTTCTGTGTGGCTGGCGCAGGGAAAGTGGTATCTTGGGCACAGGTAGAGTCTATTACTTGCTTTGTATATAATTTTGTTATTACTACCATTATGATGGTTGCTTTCTTCTCTCTTTGTGTTGTTTTATTAAGCTGTCCTTCCTTATATCAACCCCCAGGGTCCAACCTTTCTCCTTCCTATCCCACAGGAAGGGGTGCAGGTGGGGGGAAGTGGTGGGTGAGCAGCTGTGTGGTGTTTAGCTGCTGGCAGAAGTTCAACCCTGACTCTAGGTTGAGGGAAATATATTTTGGCTTGTACACCCTGCTGTGTGCAGCAGAGGCAGACTAACACACACATACGCTTGTATGTGTAACCAGCACTGCACTGTACAACACCACTATGGTTCCCAGCACCATATGCCTGCCTTGGCCAGGAATAATCCTCTTTAAAAAGCAATCATGAGTTGGGGAATGATACTGATGTTGATATATTCTGATTTCAGAAGCAGTGCACAGTACAGGCAAGCCCTGAAACTCAAGTCCCTAAATCATATAGGTACTTGGGTTCTTGTGGTATCAAAAGACTTCAAGAGGGTTTATTTTTTTTTTTCCTCAGTGTGGAGTAAGAACAGCTTTGTAATTTGGGAAATTTGTCTGCAGGATTGAAGAGACTTTTCCTTCTCCTGTTGTTTGTGGTCTTAAATCTGAATGCAATTACAACACTGCGCTGATGCTGAGTTGAAGTCTGATGTTCTGAGTAGCAAAACACAAAAATATCAGTGTGGCTTTGTTCCCAGCAGGCTTGGAGTCTTGGGCCCTCCTTTCAGCACTAAAACTGAGTAATGTGTGAAAAAAAGGAGGCTGATGGGATCTTGGCTGGCACTTCTGGGACATGTGGTGTGCAAAGAGCTGTGTTTACATAAGCATTGTAGTCTCCCTCCAAGGGGAAAGATGGTGATGTTTAAGGTGCTTTCTAAATCCCTGCTCTAGGAACAAGAGGCATCTGAATCTGGTCTGTGTCGTGAAGGAGTTTATAATAATGTCCATGTGCATACTTGTTGCCTTGGATAAATACAGACTAAATGCTGCTGAAAACTGAGTCCAAGTTGGTTGGAAATCTGTATCCCTTTATCTCTCCTGCATCTCTTTCCCTTGTTTCTCTTAAGGATGGACTGGTGCCCTGTGATGAGGACTGTATTGTTGAGGTATGCCAGAAATGTGTGTATGCACAGAGAGAGTGATGTGTATATGACCTGTGTTCCTTGGAAAGGAAACTCTGCATCCTCTTTTGAGGCAGTAGGGAAAACATTCCTGCTCAATGTTGTGCCCATACGTCTGCTTATTGGGCAGTACTGATCAGGGATCTGAATTATTAGGTGGGGTTACTTGCTCTTTCTTATCTGATAAAAAGCATCTTCATAGCTCAAAAACCCATGAAAATTAAATAAGAACTCAGTGCTACTGACTATGCTTCAGCCAGTGCAGATTGGACTGGAGCCCTCATGCCTTCTTTCTGGGTGGAAGGCAGGTAGGAGCAGGAGGTATAAATGAAGAGGAAGAAAATTAAGTGATGTAACTGACTGTTACTGTTAGCTGTTCATCTCAGGGTTGTCAGCTCAAAAGCCAGGTTTGCTATAAGCTACAGTTATCGTATGCTGACATCTGTATGAACTGAGTCACAGTTGAATAAATATCTACATGGCATAAAGGTTTATAGCTCTGTGCCCCTCTCCTCCATTTCTCCCCCCTGCAGTGACCTCAGTAAAGAGCGTAAGGAAGGCTGGAACTCTGGAGGTCATCCAGATCTACTCTTCTGTGCTCACCTCAAAATCATACATTGTTATGACTGAATAGAAAACAGCTTCAGTGTGAAGAATAGACGATGCCATTAAAAATTTACAAAATATTTACCAAACCTTCCTGCCTAGTAAGGAAGTGGGCAGAGGGTAGAACTTCACGCTGTGGTATTTATGTAGCTTCTGCCAGCAGCTACGTGGGAAACCATGCCCTGGAGTGGTTTGCCAGAGGTCTGCTGAAAGGTTTGGAGCCAGGCCTTGTACCTGTATTTCAAGGATGGCCTGAGGCTGCCACGTGCATTTATACAGAAGGAAAATGCCCAGCCTTAAGTAAACAAGGTGGAATTTTGCTGTTTCTTAAACAACACAGTCTGTGGCTGTACAAGGCTTGCCACAAAGTTTTCATGAGCTAAGAGTATTGGGACCAATTCAGCCAAGCCATTTGTTCACACAAGACAGACTGTGTCATTATTAATCCAAGCACTACATAACTCTGACACATGCGTAACATGAAATAAATCTTTCTCTTTAAATAACCTGTCTTATAAATTTGTCTGTCATCTGAAAAACCATGGGTCAAAACTGTGGCTGTTCGAGGTCCATATGACACTCCAGATTTCAGTGGGGCTGTTTCAGTTAACACATATGGCCACATCTGCAGCTGGTGTCAAACAGCACAATTGCCCTGAAGCCAGGGGAAGGCAGGGTAACTAGTTAAGTGCATTTCATTGGGTTTGAATGGGCTTGCTTGTTTTCTAAACACTTCTTCTGATCCTCTGTTATTCATCCATTAATTCTAGGGTTTTGTGTACTCCGAGGAATTTGACAAATATGTAAATTATGATATTCTCCTAACCTGTATTCTGTTAAAGGAATATTATAGGTTCTTTTACAAACTGGGCTTTTTTTGGAAAATGTTTTTTAAAATAGTACAAACCTTAAAGTGTCTCTTTAAATGTGTTTTAAACTATAAGCAGAATGGAAGAGTTGGAAAGTGGATAGCTTAAAAATTGGTTACTTAAGTTTCACCTGCAGTTAAAATAAGAGGTTATTATGTTTGGAGTCAAAGAGATTTTGGAATAAAAGCTTCAAATATGGTGGAAGAAAAAATTTACTCTTCAGCGCTGGCTATCTATATTTGGGGCACTGTATATTTGTTCTTCATGTGCTCTCCAAACTCCCCACAAAATAAAAAGAATTGGGATTAAGCTAGAGTTTCAGAAATGACACATAATTAGTACATTAGACTTCTCCTTTAATTGGAGTTTCTGTTGCTGTGTAAAAGCTCAGAGCATTCTT
>JAAGNO010023286.1:23752-84575 GCA_033439905.1 Ceryle rudis | reverse complement strand
AATGACACATAATTAGTACATTAGACTTCTCCTTTAATTGGAGTTTCTGTTGCTGTGTAAAAGCTCAGAGCATTCTTTCCACCTTCATCCCCTTGTGGAGCCAGTCTGGTGTTATTAGCACTCTTGCTCATAGCAGAACTTGACAGAGATGTGTCTGTATGTCAAACTTGCATTGCATGTGCCTTCAGCTACTACTAAAACTTGCTTTGGGTCTGAGCACCACTATCTCAACAATGCATTTCACCAGGATGATAGTCTGTCATATTTCCTTTTATCAGCTTTAAATAATATAATAGCCTCTCCTGGTTTTCAGCTGGATGATGTAATTGTCCTGTCTGCTCTAAAAACTGATCAGAGAATGGAATGCACATGTAGGCTGCTTATAAATGGTTGGCCATCAACAGTGTTTGGTGTACTTGATATTCATAATTTATTGCTTTGGTTGTTTGAGGTAGATGTTGAGATGACATGGCACATACTGTTCCTACACTGTATGGATCCAAAGCCTTAAGTCAGGTCTCTGGACTGAATAATGGCAAGGATGACATGATGACTATTTTAATAGTTTCCTTGAAGGGAGTATTCGATAATATTACCCTCTACTACATTCCTCTTGTAATTGCTTACTGGATTATTCATGTAAAAGTGTCATTGTTGCAGTCAAAACAAATCCTTTTTCAGGGTCTGACGTGATATTTATAGATTATTTTTATTCTGTTTGTCTGAAGAAGCACAAGGTGACACAGTAGTTCTGATGTATATGGGCTATAGTACATCATCTCATAATCAACACATGTTTCATATGGCATGACAAACATGAGAACTCAATTTAGGTTGACAAATGGATAGCCCAGAATCTGTGGAATCTTTAGAGGCCCACTCAAGGCTGGAGAAATGTGTTATACAACAGTAAGAAACATTTGACCCTTCTGGTGTCTTGTGTTTCTGCACACCACATTCATGTGAGGAAGAATTTCTGGAATGAAGAAGGTAATGGAGAGATGGCAATCACATCACTTGGAGGTTATAGCTCTGGGTGCAGGCCAGCTGGACGTAGGTCAGCAAAACCAGGCCTTATCTATACTTGAAATATGCATTGGTTTTAAATGCCCTTCAGGTAACTTTAACTCTTTAGCTTGGCAGGAACCAAAGTAGCAAGGGCTGATAGACCCTTCAAGCTGAACTATCTGCTGGTGGCAAATATCCACTAGCTTTGTACTGAATTGGGACCAGTTCAAAGACACTGAAAATGGTAGAAAATATTCTATTAACTTCAAGAGATAATGAATCAAGTTTTCGAGGGAGCACTCAGTGATGATTTTTCCGCTTTTATTGGCAGTCCTGATAGGGGACATTCTCCATGTTTAAGAGTGAGACCTTGAAATGAGGTTATGGTATGTGTGGGAGGAAGATCAGCCTGGTTTTGGTGTTGTCGCACATGGTCTGTGGAGAAGAGATGGACCCCAAGATCTGCCGAACTCTCACTTATGGCTCCTTTGCCAACTGAAAGCTATAAAGCAACAGTGCACATTTTCAGACAGAAAATGTTATCTTTCCATTTTTTGTACAGCAGCTCAGATTTGTGAAGTAGTCAAGCAGCAAGAGCATAAAGAGACCTGCTTCTGTGTGAGACAATGGGGCTCTTCCTTAGGAGGGTTATTCCTTTAGCTTCATGGACAATGGTGCACTCTCATCTGTAGCTCAGTAGCTGTTGTGCAGTACCTGATTTTTAAGTAGCTGTCAAGATTCCTCCTTTCTGCAAAGTTAAGAAGATATAAGCAATGGGGGGGGGGGAGAAGGAGACTTTAAATAATATATATAAAACTATATTTATGAATCTATATATACAGTGAAAGAGAGGAAGGGAGGTATGGGGAAGAGAGAGCAAAGGAACAAGTGAATACCCAAAGCAATTCAGGATCCTTCAGGATGAAAGGTGCTATGGAAATATATTATCAGTATTACTCTTATCAATAGTACAATATTGCTAGCTCACTTACTTCATTATAGTCCCATTGCAACACTGGTGTTGTTACCTGCTCTATTTTAAAATAGATTGGAGTTCAGTTTTATCTTTTGCTAGGCAAGAAACCACTTTGAGAACTCTAGCTAATGTGCTTCGGAGTGACAGAACAAGTATGTTTTATGAAGGCAAATAAAACTTTGCTTCATCAACTACTGCAGGGTATAAACAACTGTCAGCCATCTTGGGGAGTAGACATCCTTTTATTTAATTGCAAATTAAAAAACATAAACCACCTTAAACACAGAGCTACTGTCACATCAAATCAATACAATAATTGTGCTCAAGCAGTTGGAAGGCACACGAAGCTCAGCATCTTGCATACTAAAAATGAATCAATCGCCAGAGCAATAAGCAAGTCTTATGATATACGAGTGAATTATAGTATATTAGCACATTTTGCATTGTATGACTGCTTTTCCCTATTTGCATTGAATACAAAGGGGGAACTCTCTGATCTGAAAGTTGTTAGCAATTCCTTTTGTGCTGGTGAATTTGTGTTAAGAAAATCCCTGGAAGTAGGCAAGAGACATTCAGGTCATGTGAAACCCCAGAGCCAGATTTGCTGCTGAGTGTGAGCTGCTCTTTATTGGTTTTAGGCTGTTGGATGTGAAGATTTTTAAATAGTTTTTGTTAAATGTAGTAATGAAGAAGGGTCTTCGACTGAAATCTTTGATCTGTCTGAATAGTTATCTGCTAGCATGACGAAAAAAGGTCTTGAAACAAATTTGCAGACTTTTGCACTATCTTCATCAGTAACCCAAGGTTTGGTGGTGTTGCACTAACATCATTAGTTATCCAAGGTTTAATCTTGTTTTCACTTGACCACTGCATCTCTCTCTTGGGTGTGGAGGGAGAGCTGCTCTCCCAGACAGAAGTAACTCTGATCCCTTTGCAGAAGGGCTTGGGGAAGCCCTTACAGTGATATAGAATGATCAACAAAGATGCCACATAGTCCAGGGTTCACAGCTCAGTGGTGTTTCTTAAAAAGGGAGAAAATTTCTTCTTTCCCCTGTGACCACTTCTTCACTATACAGACATCTCTCATCTCTGTCCTCTTATATTGTAAATAAATACCTTACTGGCAAGGCCAAGAAGAGGCTGAAAGGCTCCTTTTGATGCTGGGAGCATGTTGCTACAAGGAGGGGTACAGAGGCTGGAGGAAAGTGAGCAGGCTTGCTCTTTGCCCAGCACAGGTTTTGCTCTGAACTCCAGCTTGGAGTTGCCAGGTTGGAGAAAGCCAGAAGAGCTGTCTCAGAAGAGCAGCTCCACCTTGCTCTCTACCAGTCTCTGCAGCCAGGGAATTTGAAACTCATATAAAGGGTAATAAAAGGGAGATTAGAGGTAGAGCTGGAAGAAAACCCAAAGGAAGTTATTGCACCATATGGAAGCCAATTCTTTCCTAGTGTTAACTGTTGCTGCCCTTCTTTTTTGAATTGGTACTTTATTGCCCTGATCTGCAAGCAGCTCCTGAGAAACTGAGGCATAAAAAGCTTAAATGGATTCTCCCGAAAGCCAAGAGAAAACCAGGCAAAGATCCCAGGTGTTCAGAGGCTCCCGTGTGTGTTGCTGCCTGTACCATATCATCTTGCCAGTTATGAGAGCCTTTCGCTTTCTGTTTGAAGATAGTGCCAAGGGTTCCAGTTTGGGGAACTGCCACAGCACTGTTCTTTAAAAAAAAAAAAAAAAAGGGGCAAGAAATACTAACCTGCTGTGAACAGTGATTGATGGGGATGGGATAAAAGTATTAGTGAGGAAACAAGATGCTCACAGAACAAGCACCAGAAGCATTTGGCAGCCAGTCCTCAGTTCTCATCTTCAGCCTGTTACCCTACTCACGTTTCTAGGTCTGTGGAGTGATAGACCCAGTTTATCCAGATGATACTGGAAAGGTGCTAAAAAAGACTCGCCAATTAGCTCTAGCTACAAGTGCTAAGCAATTGGAAGCATACAGCCCTGAAAGGGCCTATTTGCCAGAGGAAAAGACAACAAAAGGTCAAATGCTCACACTTCTGCCTGGCTCAAGCAATGACTGTCAGCCCTCTTTCTCTCCAAGGCACTAAGCCACTCACCGAAGTGTCATCTATGCTGTCAGCTCCTGAAGATGGGCTGAGGGAATGTATCCTCCCAGCGGTGGCCAGTGTCCTGTTTGGAAAGGGCCAAGATCCTCTTTCCACTGGGATTGAATTGCAGGTGGCAGAACCTAGGCTGGAATCTGAGCTGGGTTCACCCCAGCTTGTAAAATTAGGCCACTCTTTGCTCTGAGCTGGGAATGGTGCCCAAGGAAAGGAGAAGGTGACATGGGACACATTTTGATCCAGGAGGGCTGGGCAGAACCCAGCTATGTATGCTCAGTGATTCTAGCTGCTTTCAGGTCAATGTCTTAATCTCCTCCAAGTCAAAATGCCAAGAAACAGCAAGGGGGACAAATTTCAGCTGGGGTGGTTTCAATTAATATCATCTTTGAGTTGTGCCCCTATGGCAGATGCCACACATTAGCTTTATTTACGCATTGAGAGACCTATAATTGGAGACAAGCAAGTGTCTTCATCACAGTTGACCTTATTTTTGGAGGAGTTGACATCTGAATGTCAAATTTGCATCCATGACTTTTTGCTCCCTTCAGTAACCACTCTAATATGCAAATACTGAGTTTCAAAAGAATGAAAATAAATACAACAGCTATTTTGGTCATCTCTGGGAAGATTTCTGTTTACTGCAACTTTGGAGGCTGTGTTTAGATTAGACTCTCTCACTTAATCAGGAAGTAAGTGAGAAAGAATGACACTTTGGATGCAGGAATATGTGGATTGTGAATTGTAAATAGCCTGCACTGCAAGGTAGGAGAAGCAGGTATAAAGCACATTACAGGGACTTTTGCAGTTCTTTGTTTGGGTATAACTGATGCTCACAGTCATTTCATTAAATATTCTGTTTATATCCTTTTCCATCCTGAATAAGGAGTTATCCCAGTCCCTGGAGTGAAGGAGATTCACAAAATACCTGCATTCATGTGCTCAAAGCAAGGCATTAATGGAGCCATGTAAGTAAAGGATATGAAGCATCAGCAGGGAGAGGATCAAGGGAACAAACTGTTCCCTGTTGCAATCCTGGTTCTGCCAGGAGATGATAAAAAACAAGGAGGAAAAATGCCTTTGGGGCTTGCCCCATTCTGCATAGGGGACTTGGAGGGAAAGGCTGCTGGCTGAATAAGTTCACATTGGAAAAGGTCAGCTTATGCTGTCAGACTTGTATCTTACATCTCAGTTTTGGGTGTCACCTCCCATGACACTTTGTGGGCAGAGGGTCCTTTACCATCACAGAAATGGGGCCTGTAGTCCAGCTGCTCTCCCATGGCTTATGCATGCTCTTTCCCACAGCTCTACCCCATAGTCCAGAAGGATCAGGGAGAGTCACTCCCCACAGCTCTGATTGCCTCAGGCTCCCCGTAAAAACCAGTGGTGACAGATAAGCGCTTCTGGAGGGTAATTTGTATACTAGGCAAGCTGCAGTGCCCTTTCTCTTTTCCATGATTATCTGGACAGGTGATAAGACTCCTAATTTGGTCCCTGAGGTAGCTGCCTAACTTTGGTGGTATGAATGGCTCCCTCGGGGTTTGCAGTTACATCTCCAGGGACACATGATAATAAACCACAACAAACAGCCCAGGACTTTCCAGACGTTCTCAACACAGTAACTTTATTAGGAGAATACAAACTAACCCATCCCAGAAGGATAAGCCCTGTCTGCATTTGCCTGCTCTGTTTTCCTTCCTACTGTGTGTTTGGTCAGAGTCCTTCTGAGTCCTGAGATGCTGCTTTACAGATGTGGCTTCTTTAAATTGCCACCATTTCACCCCCTCCTTACATCAACCTGCGACTCAACTTCCTTTTACTCCAGTCTCAGAGCTAGGTGCTGTCCCCAGTGCTATGAAAACACAAACACACTGCTCATCTCCATTACTTGGCAAGTCCTTCAAGTATAGAAAACCCTCCTTTTAACAGCTTCTGATTTTGTGCTTCTTCAGGGGAAATCCCAGTTAAGCCCAGCTTTGCAAGGGAAGTGGGGAAGAGGACTAACTCTACACTTTTTGAGGGATAAATATGTCTACTTATTGCTGAATCTTAATGACAGTCCTCTTTGGTGATGGGCTAGCAGGCAATGCCCTCCCTTGCTGAGTACAAGGTGCATTTTCCTGACAATGGCTTAGCTCTGCAGCACACTACAAGGGGTGCTTGATACAGCCACTTGCTAGTCAAAATAGATGACACAAATTATTGTATTGCAAACCTCCTAAATAATATTTTGAGGATTAGTCTTGAAGTGGTTGGAATGCCTTTTTTCTAGCAGTTTCTGAGAATTTCTTTCTTTACAATGGGTTTTTTCAAAGCTGTAATAAATTTGCATTAAGAAGGTTAATTGCATGAAATTCCAGAATGCAAAACATCTCATTGTTACTTTTCACAAGTTGCTGATCTGATGCAAACTCTTTCCCTCCATAATACTGGTTTTGTAAAATTGTCAGACTTAAGAGAAAAAAAAAAAACCCAAACAACTTTGGCACCTTTAATTGTGTGTGAGGTAGAAAAATACATTGGTGGTCTGCAGGGCCAGATTTATGTAAGTGATGGGGTGCCAAGCACAGATTTATTACTGTTGCTATAAGAAAAATCAGGTGCTGTCTAACACTGGGGTATAATTCTCGCCCATCAAGTTATGTCAATGAGAAAAGTATCTATCTTCTGACAAGAAAGAGCAGGGTGCTCATATGGACTGAGTTTATCCAGAGAGGGATGGGGAAGAGCATGAAATGATCTGGCTCGTACAATGAAGAAAACTACTGGTTTCACCATGTTATTCAGAGAGCTTATCTGCTGGGTTCACAGACGGACGAGTGGAGATGCTTTCAAGGCCTTGCTGGCAGACTCATCCATGGAACTGAAACCTGTCAGCATGTGATAATTTGTGTTATTCTATATTTAGAGCAGCAAGTCACAGTTGCAGTTGTTCGCGTCTGGTCTTTAAACTGTCAAGGAGAAAGCAAGGCTTCCTTAGATGGGCCTGAAAGTCCCAGAACAATCTCTGCAGAATAGATTTCACTGCTTCATTTCACCTCAGTCAATACCAATGTTTATTCTGACAGTCAGATGCAAGGTTAGGTAAAGGTCTGTTGCAATTAACACCTGCAGCTCGCAGGTCCAGACCTCTTTGTGACACATCTTTTGATCACCAGTACAGAATTACAGTTCCTGAGCCTGGCTGGATGGTCTTGGCTGGACAGACACAGGCTGTTTTACTGGGAACAGGCCTGCTCATGGGCATTCTCCTGGATCCAGACCCCAGGGCTGGCTCATTTCTCTGTGACCAAAACCTAAATTGCAGTGATGGTTTGTGTTGTTTGTAATTTTTTTCCCAAATTACTGTCTTGACAAAATCTGGCTAAGAACCAGTGTTCTGCTTCAAAATATACATTTTTTTTTGTCTGATTTTGCCGCCAGACTAATACAGGACTGAAGAGACTGGAAATATTGTATTAAATGAACTCTCTCCACATCCCACATTCCCACTGATTGCAGGTCAAACTGTAATATTTCAACACGATTAAGACCTTTAGTTCAGATGTCAGCTCTTTAAAATAATATTTTTTTAACAAAATGTTCATTTTCTTCTCAAGCACATGTTTTGAGCAACAACATGACAGCTTTCAATTACAAGACTGTTACAAGTGGGACATGCTGATATTATCTGTTTCGTTTTTTTGCAGAATGAAATCTGATGATAATCAGGAAACTGTCATGATAAAAACAGCTTTTTGCAAACCTCTCCCTGTCCCTTTGCCATCTGGCAAATATATTGTCCCCATTACACTCCTCCTGACTGTGCTCTTTGCTTTTTTCCTTTTTCTCCTTTTTCCTTTTGCCTTTTTTTCTTTCCTTTTTTTTTTTTTTTCTTTTTCTTCCCTGTCAAAGTGAGTTTAAGCTCAGCAGCTGGGCTAATCCTTGGTGCTTTTGCTTGCATCAGCTGTGTTGTAAACCTCTGTGCTATGTATACCTGTCCTCCAAATAGAGGCCTGAGACAACCAAGGCATTTTCCATGAGTCATGGAGCAGCCACCAGATAGCAGTGCTATTCCATTTGTGCAGACTGGGGCTATATGGTGACCCAGCTTTATCTGGAACCTCTGTCCCATTCTCAGTGTAAATCCATTCATTTCTTCGGTTTCTGAAATCTTTTCAAACGGCAAAAACACATGAAAGTAGGAAGAAATTGGAGATTCTACCTCTATTAATTCTGCCATAAAATGTGAATTTAAAGCTATTCACAGAAGAGAAAAAAATTGATCATGACAGGATTCAGTAACTGCTGAAAATGTTGAGTCACAACAAGGGATCCTAATTTGTCTGTTTTCTATTTGTTTCAGTAGCAGTTGAAGGAGGGTTGATTTAATTATTTTTTTTGAAGAAAGCAAGACAAGTTTTGATTTAGCAGTTTAGTCATCAAAGTAATTGCACTTACGGAGCTGCAGGACTCCAGAGAAACGTGTTCATGGGCTGAAATTAAGATCCTGCATGCATCAATGTAAGGGCTTTGCAGATTTTCTTCATCACATACAGTAAAAAGTTATTCTGTAAGGAGGCTTCTGTAGAAACTGGATGGTAAAGTATTTCTGTTTTAGAATGAAATGAGGCAAAGGAGTCAAAAAAGACATTGTCTGATGAATAAATTTCAGCCAGGAACTCATAGCAGACTATGAGCTAAATTAAGAGGTAGATGCAAAAACAGGAGAAAATAATTTTAAAATTAATGTTGAAAGGAAATGGAGAGCTGATGAGGCAGGGAGAGGCAAGCCTGATCCTTCCAGGTGGTAGGAACATCCCTGAGGAATATCACAGCTTCTGCTCTGGAAGCAGGAGAGAGTCTAGCAGGATGCAAGAAGCAACAACCACCTCTGACAAAGATGGCATAACAAGGTCCTGCACACTAAAAGATCATATTCTTATGCAAGGTACAGCAAAGTGCATTTTGTGGTGGCTCAGAGTCCGTAGAAATGCTTCTTGCCCCACTGAATCCTAAAACAGCTTTGCAGTAATGGTGTGGAAGAGAACGTGCTATGAGACACCCAGGGCCAATTTCCAAAGATGCTGGCACCTAATTTATGAGTGTGGAGTGTGCTTACCCAGGATCTCACTGATCCGTTGGCTATCTGGGCTAACTAGCCCCATGGGCATAAAAGGCACGATTTCTACAGGTGCACCAGGCATTGAAAGGCAGAAGTATGTGTGCACAACTATGCCTGTCCGTTTCCCATTTAAAGATGATATACAGGGTAAAATGTACATCCAAGAGAGCAGGTGTCAGGGAGGGCAGCAAGCCGTGGAATATTTCTGCTGTTCATCACATAGTGTCTGGTTCCTTTGCGTTGCTCTCTGCCCTTGTCTTGAGAGCAGAAAAGAGCCTAGTAGTCAAAAGTGGGAAATTAAGTTGACTGAAGATGAGACTGGGGATCCATTTGGAAGAGAGCCCAAATCTTTCCAGAGTAGCTTTTCGGGTGTGATGACAAACTTCTACCCTGGGTGGTTGGTGAGCCCAAGGGTGAGTGTGCAGCTGTGTGTTCTCAGATGAGCTGAGGGTGGAGGAGCGATGTCCTGCCATGCCATGCCTTTCTCCATCCCCAGTATTCCCAGAAAGTGGAGCCCAAAGATTTTTAAAGTTGCAAAAGCTCAAGCCTTCTTTGTGGATCACAGAACCACCAAGCTGGAAATATCAGAGAGGTTCTTCAGTCTGTGGTAGGACTGAGCTCTGTAAAGTAATGCTGCACAGAAAAGTTTCAGGCATGTGTTGTACAGCATTTAACAAAACCTATTATTAGAGAGACAAGCTCTGGAAGTTAAGCTGACTGTCCCCAGAAACCTTTTCACAGCTGTGCAGGTTTCTGAAGTGTTTTAGGTAAGGGCAGAAGTATGAAGACTGTTACCAAAGGGTCCACATTTTATATGATCAGTGGTTAATCATTTTCCAGAGAACCTGTGGATCTTTTTTATTGATAATATCTGTTGACCTTGACTACATGTTTGTTCTTCTAGATGTGAATATTGGGGTTAAATAATTCCTTGAAAGTGTATTGTTTATTCCTATTTTGAGACTCCTTTTCTGGGATAATGGGGGTGGAACATAAGGGAAAATAGGTCAGAGAAAGAAAAATGAGGGGAAAAAAGGAAAAGTGAAGAACGTCAAAACTGAATGTTTCACATGGATTCTATTTATTTAAATAAATATATATAACTATGTTCTGAAGAATAAAAACATGTTTTGCAAAGGAACCTGCTGAATAAGAGTAGCATTCATTCAATGTCTGGGTTGGTTTTTCCTTTTTTGTACAACCTCCTGGTTAGCATCTGTGAACATCACAAGAAAAATCACCCAACAGGTAAAGAATTAAGAAGGGTGACCCCAGTGCTTCATTCCTTTTCTTACATCATTGGCTCTAGCTCACTGATAAACTGCAGGTTGGGCATTAAGATACAATCCAAGGTGCTGTTGGAGTTATATTCACAAGGGGAAAAGGACTAGGGAAACTGTTGTCCCCCTGTACTTGGCACGGGTGAGGCAACACCTTGAGAACTGTGTTCAGTTTTGAGCCCCTCACTACAAAGGCACTGAGGTGCTGGAGCAGGTCCAGAGATGGGCAGCAGTGCTGGTAAAGGGCCTGGAGCATAAGTATTACAAGGTGTGTCTGAGGGAACAGGGGTTGTTTAGTTGGGAGAAAATGAGGCTCAGGGTAGACCTCACTCCCTAGAACTACCTGAAAGGAGGTTGTAGCAAGGTGGGGGTTGGTCTCTCCTCTCAAGGAACAAGTGAAAGGGTAAAAGGAAACAGCCACAAGTTGTGCTGGGGGAGGTTCAGATTGAATATTAGGAAAAAAATTTCTACTGAAAGGGTTGTCAAGCCCTGGAACAGGCTGCCCAGGGAAGTGGTGAAGTCTTTTAAATCCTGGAGGGATTTAAAAGATGTGTAAATATGGTGTTGAGGAACATGGTTTATTGGAGGACTTGGCTGTGCTGGGTTAACGGTTGGACTCCATGATCTTAAAGGTCTTTTCCAAATGAAATGATTTTATGTTTCTATGATAATATAATAGTTGCCATAGCACTGGTTTTCATCCTCACAAAACAACCTCTGATTTTCTTCATAGAAGTTGAGAGCAAAATGCACAGTTCATATTTGCTCCCTACACGTTGGAGATACAGCAAGTGCTATTCAGACTACCCCTCATTTCAGTCATGGTCTTACACAGTTTAAAGTTAATCCTTGTTCAGAAGCTATAAAACTTGTGATATGCTCTTTTTCTTTTGAAAATCTAATACTACTTCTGGTGCTTAAATAAACAAGAGAAAAGTTCTTTTTCTAATTTCTGGCATGAATGGAGAAGCAAGCTTCTCGTACTTAAATTTTTTTCGTCTGTTAAAATAACTGCAATAATTACATAATGAAAATCTGCTTAAAAATACAATAGTTTGGCTCAATAGCGGCAGTACTGCATTTGTAGTTGATGAGGCTTATTGTATTAATCAATTGCCTGTATCTAAGAAAAATGGTAGAAGTGGGATGGGAAGTAAATGTATCTAACTTTCAGCAGTTGAAAGACTGTGGGGGGATAAGTGTCACCGCCGAGGCCAGTCTGGGAGTAGGAAACAGAGCAAAGTACAAGCTGTCATTTATACTATAAAAAATGAAAATAAATAAAGCCTGCTAAACAGCCTGATTTTAGTAGCTCATGAAATGTCAAAGTGCAGGTGCACATAAATAAATGGAACATTTCTTTTTAGAACCTGCATGCAATTTTAAACATCTGCAGAAGTAAAACCAAAGACCTGCAAGCTGCAGAGGTCTTAAAGATCTGTGCATCTGGAAGCAGCACACTATTGTAAAATTCACCACTGAAACCTGTGCTGATCTGGTCAGTCTTTGCAGTAGCAATGTATGGAACAGGTTGGCTAATTCAAAGAAGTTCATGAATTTTTACTGAAATCCACCTAGAATCTTTCTGGGTATTGTCGTATAGTCAGCAAAATAAAGTTCACTTTCAGTCTCCAAAAGAATTAGGCTCACAAATGCTGAGATGTCATAATAGTTTACTCTTGCAGCATTTTTTAGCGTGCATTTGAACACGCCTTGTGAATCCCAGTAGAAAGTCTGCTTTCAGAAGAACAATAGCCTGAAATTATAAAGGAATTAGGTAGTCTGTTTTGGCTGCTTGTAAAAATCCTAGTGTATTTATTTGGTATTTATTTGGAACAATCTTGAAAGGAAACCTTCTCCCACAGCTGCTGTGGACACATCAGTTATTCTGTGCTCTGAAGCAGGAATAGGCTGGAACTTTTCAGAGAGTCTAGTGAAACAATATCCACATACATCTCTCTTTGGCAAGGGGCGGCCAGAGGGGTTTTTTTGATAAATAATATCTTTCAGATTGTTTAGATACTGAAGTCCCACTGTCTTGACTCATTACTCTGTCTTCCACAGTACGTATGAGAACATCGATGTTGTCACTTCTCACTTCCTCTCTATGTGAAGTCCCAATGTGTTCTCATAGAAGAAAAGGCTCTGAATGAGCACAGTTTTGGGGACAGTCTCATTCACAGCACATTGTAATTGGCCTTCAACAGGAGCATTACATATGTCTGAGCTGGTCTGTCTAGGGATACTCTCCTGGAAAGATAAATGAGAATTGACTCTAATGGGATTCCTGGTGCCCTTCAGCATTAAACACTATGTGTATATTTAATGGGACAAGGGCTTTATCTTCTTGTGTTTGTAGAACACTGAAAATGTTTGTCAGTACTTGATCAATAATAAATAATGTTGATAAGTGCCAGGATGCAATGAGACCTGTCCTGCATCTTCAGTGCCAAGCAGAAATATTTACTTTGTGCAGATAGGGTGAGCTGGGACACTAAATCATCAATGATCAACCCATGCTATATACACTGCAAGGAATTATGTGCATCCATTATTTGTGACTGTTACGGTGGGAAGGATCAGATGGATCAATGTGTCTTCACCTGTTAATTTTTGAATATTTTATGATATTATGACATTCATTTCTTATGTTAAATACATTCCTAAACCTCAGGATGAGGCAGAAATCTGTACTTCACAGGTGCAGGGGTGACAGTTTCTGACTCTGACTTTTCATAGTACTTTGGACAAAAGCTGTGCTTCAGCTATGCAATATCTCGGAGCTGAACAAGGGAGCATCTGATTTTCATTACCTGTAATAAAAGTGTATGAATTGAAACCAGGAAGCACTTATTTGTCAAATACACTCAGAGATGTTCAATCACTGGACTAGGCTGTGACACACTTGTTCCATTTATGTCTTGAAATGTGAGACCTGTGTGTGATGCCACCATGCACCCCATCCTGCTTTCACCCGGTGGTCCTCAAGGCTTGCCTGGAGCAGGTGCTGCAATTGCAAAGTGCCTGCACAACCTCAGAGACTCCTGTCTGGCTCAGGGAGAGGAAACCTTGATTCAGAATATGTTGGAAACAGATCTATTCATGTAGGCCATTTTTGCTTTCTATCACCCTCTTCCTCTAGAGAATTGTTACTGCCTCGTCTACAGAAGAACCTGAAACACGGGGCAGACAGTATGAGAGAACATCTACCGTCCAAATTATTTCCCTGAGATGCTTCATCTTTTCATCAGCTACCCAAACAAGGTCTGAGCTTGGGCTTTGAAGTAGGTGGTGGTACCAGCGTGCTCCTGGAAGGAGTACAGGGCAGAAGTGACTGCCTGGAGTTTTAGAGCATTTCAGGGTCCTGTCACTGCCCCAAGGAAGAGGAAGGGTGTTGTTCCCTATAGCTGCGTGCAGCTGTCCTGGGATGAGAAGCAGCACAGATTTCTCCATCTCCTCAGTCATAGATGTTTTGGAGTGGGGTTGGGTGAAGCTCCACCCCTGTTCTCTCAGACGAATCTGCCTTGGACTCGCAACACAATGCAAACCCAAGAGCATGTGCTGCTCTTATTCCCTGACAGAAAACCAATTGCTTTTCCATCTGTCTGCTTCTTGGATAGTTAATAGAAGCAAGGGATTTGTAGAAGTAACACTGTTCTGAATCAAAATCACTATGTTTCTGCTTTGGAAAGGTGTAAATCATGATATGAGGGGTGAGGTGGGAAACAGCAGAAGGATCAGGACTGACAGTTGTAAGATCATAGTCAAAATCATAAAAAAGCTGATGCTGGAACAATTAGGTCACCATGAATCAGGGTGAATTCAGCCTCCAGTCTAGCTCTTGCATGTAGTGCGGTATAGACCTCTTCAGTAGCTCTCTCCAAAGCAGGACTTCCATGTCTGTATCAGTGCCCCAGTTTCGCAGAAGTCAGCAGTATTGCTGAGACACTGAATGTCAGAGGTAGAGGGATGGGCAGAGCTGGGATTGCTGCCAAACCAACTAAAACACACTTAGCCAGCAAGTGTTGATTCCATCTCTATCAAGGTAACTATCCCAAGAGCCCTGTATGGAAATCTAACTGGTCCAACCAGTACATGCTGGGAGAGTGGTGCTGTTGTGATGCAGAACAGCCTCCTGGCCTCAGTGACAGACAAAGGATTCAGACCAGGGTACCTTTGTGTACCTTTGTCTATCTGTGTGTTAAACCACCTGATCAGCTTCTTCTGGTATGCAGAAATCCTGACAGTGAATTATTTCCAGTAACCTCCTTCTAATGACAAGACAAATCAAAAGAGAAAATGAGGACGGTCTAGGCACTCCTGTGGCTTGGAGAAGCTCTCTTTGGAGGCATAAGTATCATATCTCTACCTAACAGGTTCCTAATGCCATCCTCTCCTGGCACCAAGTCAGAAGCTCTGAAAGCAAAAAGGGCATCTGGAGCACACGTGCTACTGCCGACTCAGCATTCTTAATATTTTTATTTTGCAATTACACAGTGCTGGCATTCAGTGGCTGCAATCCAGCTTCAAGGGGAGGCATGCACAGACAAACAAAGTCCCTGCCCCAAACGGTTCATATTTTCACCTTACAACGCTACTACTTCAAACTGCTGTTATGGATGATGTTATAGACTAGCAAATAGACAGACAGATGGACTATTTTCCTCTAGCCTCTGCTAAACTGCTTCCTTCCTTTGAAAAAATAATTTATCTTCTTTTTTTATTTTCTTTCCTTTTTCTTTTTTAATTGATCAAATGTCTTTTGAAACTTTGGGTCTGTTTTTCCTGCTTAATCATGGAAGCAAACAAGGCAGATTTATGGCTCCATGTAAAACTTCAGCCTTGTTTATAAATTGCTTGTGATTGATTAAGTAATAAAAATGCTTTTAAGACAGGGAGGTAAATCTCCCAGCTAATTGCTCAGTGCTTTACATTATAACCTTGTTACAGTGACTGGCCAAACAGCTCTGCTATTTCTACCTCACAAGAGTCACACTGGAACAATCATCCCCCGTATGCTACTCTGCCCTGACCATCAAAAGACACAGACCGATAATTAATGGATCAATAAACAAACTGAGTGATGCATCTGAAACGCAAGAACAAATCTTTCCTTTTCAAGGGTGATTTCCTAGGAGGAGGTGATTTGTCAGGCAGGAACATCACCAATTGCCAGCTATGGTCTGGATGAAATATAAAAGAAGCACAACCTCTCAGCTACCTTCTACTTGCCTCCATCACGGAGCCTTGGCCAAAGACATCACCAGCAGTGAGCTGGGTGTGTTAGAAGTGGGCAAAATGAAAAGTACCTTGGCGAATCTAGTGTGGCTCATATGCTAAATGCCTTCATTGTTTTCTCTGATACAAAGAGGGGACCCAGTTCACAAGGGCCGTGAAAATACATATGATAAATATTTAACAGGAGCTCAGCAAGCCTAGATTTAGTTTTACCTTGTCAAACCTAAATTGCCAGAGACAAAGGAAGGGTTGTCCATTAATTGAATGCTTGGATGGCTCCTCTAACAAATATTAGATTGATAGATAGTTCTGATAGTAAATTTAATATAGTTCAGCCACATGTACATATCATCCCAGAGCAACCCTTGTACCAGTGTGTCGTCCCCCCCAACTCCGTTCCCCACCCCGCGCCGATTTCAGGCTCATGCATAGTTAGATTAGCTCAGTCTCTCGGGTGACATGAGCCAGCACACTTCTATAGCCTTTGTTCACAACAAATACAAGCGAGCTGGCAAATTCAAATTAGCGTTGAAGGCCTCAGCAAGGTACCAGCCTCCTTCCTGAGCCCCTGATATCTGGGGTCATAAATGCACTTCAATCCTCTCCTCTTTCTGTTGTTTTTTAACAAAGTGGTCAATTAGTCTCTTAACTCTGTGGCACCTTCCCAGCATTCATCAGCGTCAGAGGCAGGAGGCTGATTGCTGGGGCTGATTGCGGTGTCGATGCAGCTGATTACAGAGCCTTAATTGTGATGACTAGAAAAAGGCTGAAAAGCCATTGAGCCTTAAAAACCTTTAGAGAGGGTGGGTTCTGCTTCTGTGAAGCATTTGACAGCACCTGGATCAGTACCGCCTCCTCCCTGATGGATGCTTTCCAAATGCTGGGATGTGTTTGGATGAAGGTAAGCTCAGAAATGAGCCACTTTTTTGAGGAGGTTTTTCACGGGAGAGAGAAATGGAGGTGGTTTTCTGATAGACCTGATGTTCCCAGCTAGGTCTACTTAAGCAGACCCATTCTGGCACTGCCAGCACCTTCAGCAGACACCCTTGCGGTGAGGTGATGCTAAGGGAGGTGGTTGTGACCGCAAATGGTTAGATGCAGCTGGGCCAGGTGGCCTCCCTTCACAGGGTCACATGTCTGAACAGGTACCTGAAAATTAGCACTTGGGTTTTTGCACACCTGCATGGTAAAAGATGAACTAGAGGTAAATGAGCTCTCTTTATCATTAAAATCAAAGTAACGCTCCGACGCACAACATCTGCCAGCAGGCAGTTCTTCCTTTCATGTGCTCACAAACTTCTTAGTGTGGCATGACAAGATGATCCCCCAGTGTTCGAGCCAGTATCACGGGGAAAAGAGCTTTGGAGAGCTCTAGCTTTAAATATGCTTTTTTTATACACTGTATATCTACTTTAGATATTAATTTCCTTAACTGTATATATTATCATACCCCATGTTCAGTTGTTATAGCATTTACCTGTTTACATTTGCACCATGTTTGCATTAACCCTGCTGTCATGGCTTCATTATTATTATAGCCAGTGCTTGCAGGTGTCTTATCAAAATGCCCAGAACAAAAACTGTCTTGGGTCTAGTTTACCTACATTCCAGTCTAATGAGCAATCACACTCTTATAGTCTGCTCCTCAGTTAATGCAAGGTCAGACTCAAGCTTTCAATTAATGCAAAATTACATTGCCAGATCTAGCTGAAAATCAAACAAAAATCATTGTACCCGTTTCTCATTTACTTATGCTAGGTAGAAAAGCTCTTAGAGGCTTCTTGGGAGTCTAGGATCTCTTCGGAGTGCACTGATGGAAAACTTTCACAGCATCACTAAGGCCCTATAGAGCTTGACTTAAGAAAGCACCTGGAGATGGAGTGCAAAATTCAGTGTTATCTTCCTAAGTGGCCTTATTCACACTTCTTAGCTGCCTGCACTTCTCTCAAAAGCTTTCATTGTCCTTGCTGGATATTTTATGTTTCTCCTCTGAATCTTAATGATATAATAACAAAGCTAATAATTCCCAGATGTACTAAGTCACAGGGGAGTGTTTTGTTTCCTCAGCCCCCACCTTACACATACTGGTTTATGCAATTAAGCAGCCCTTCTGCATCGGGGTGGGATGAATACATGACGGTGTCTCAGTCAAAGAGCTTAGGTGTTGATGCTGCCATGGACCGAGAGACTTGCCTTCTTATTTCCTAGTGCACTTAGAGAAGATTAATGAGAATTCATACTGAGGGGGGAATAACATAATATTTTATTTTGCTGGCAGCATGTACCTACAATAAAAGTCTCTTTTTTTTTTAATAAAAATCAATGATGACTTAAAATACACAATAAATGTTGCAATATTAATAAAAGATGCTACACATAAAATTAGACTTAAATGTGCAGTTTGTCCAGCTATTTACAACCCACATTTCAGATCTTATCATGCTTCCAGCAGAGTGAGATGGTATAAACCAGCTGTCAAATGAAATAAAATAAATATGGTCTTAGTGCAAATAAAACAAAACAGCATCCTGAAAATTCCTGACTGAGCTCCAATGTCACTTCCCTATGAACTGAAGAGGAGTCAGCATGTAAGTCTCCAGCACAGATGAAGGCTACTACTAAGCAGTTACTCAGGGTGCCAAAGCTGTAACGATGACAAGCTCTAGTAGCTCAGGCAACATGGGAGGGTATGGATGTCTGAACACAGGACCCTGAAGGAACTGCACAGCTCCTCTGCCTACTTCAAGGCACGGTTCACTGTATTATATAGTGCTCAACAGATGTCCATCCATGCTGGATGCTGCAGTCTTGTCACACAGTTTACATGAGTGCTTCACCAGTCTTTTCATCATTTGGTTTACTCCAATATTTAATTTGTTATTTCTTGTCCCTTCTGCACTAGACTCAGAGACCAATTCCCTTTTATGCTGCAGTCTTTATGCATGACAGTAGATTTTTCTTTCTCTTCTGCTCCTTCCCATCTTCTGTGAGTCAAACAGCACCATCTCCTTCACTGGTTCCTTATAGGTCATGTTCTCCAAAACCTGGATGTTGTTTCACTGCTCTCCTCCAGCCGATCCACTCCTCGGCCGCCATGTGGTGCCTGTAACAGGCTGCAGTTCTCCAGCTGAGCCCACACCAGTCCAAAGTCAATAAAAGCTGACTTTATGCATCTCACAGGACTTACTGCTGTTTATATATCTCAGTGTGGTTTGCCCCTTTCTCAGCAGTGTGACATTTTTGACTCTTGCTCAGTTTAATGGTAACTCTAGATTCCCTTTTATACCATTATTTAACTAGTTGTGGCCACTTTGTATTTATTTTCTTGACCATCCCTGCTCATCTTTCCTGTGTTGAATTTTAAGGCTCTGCTCTGGTGTGACTTTATTTGCTCTGAATAGAGTGTTGTGACTAAATTTAATAAGTTTATTTGCTATTTTATCATTCTGGTTAATGAAAATATTGAGCAACACTAGAACTAAGAGACAACTCGCATACCCCGGCAGTCTAACAATGAACCATTTATTACTCTGGCTGTGGCTTTTCAAACAGCTTTTCCCAGGAACTATGTTTTCTTAGTTTATCATGAGCATCCACACTTAAAACCTTAGAAAGCCAAAATACAGCATAGCTATTGTGTTTTCTTAGGCACACAGTCTCTTACCCTGGAAAGATAGTAGAATAATTTATGATGATTTTATTAACATATATGCATAGTCCTTGTCTAGTAATACCCCAACAGTGAAAGAAAACTGCAGAATGGATCTCAATATGAGAGGGAAAGCAATTTCCTTGCACAGAGATGGGTAGATGAGCTCCAGAGAAAGGGGGTGCCTAAGGAATGGGGGGAAATAAGGGATAAGCAAATCTCTCTCTGAGTCAAATTTGGAGCTCATAGTAGTATTTAGGTGCTGGTACCATGGTAACTGTAAGGACACACAGAGTAAAGAGTAGCAACAAACACAGTGTTTATTTTGTTCAGCGATATGTACCTGTCTTACCCAACAAAGCAGATCCAGCGCAGAAAGGCTGTGTGTTACACACTGGGTCAAGCTAAACAGCCATAATGATCCCTTCTGGCTGTAACTCTGCCAGCTGCAGTGAGCTGCTGCTTCTGGATGAACAGAGCAGGATCTGGCTCCTTCCAGATCCTGTCTGTTTTGCAGGGCAGATCAGACACTGAGGAGCAAAGAGGGATTCCCAGACTAGTGTCCTGGATTACATGGGCCTCTGAAGAAAACCCTGAAGTGGTAATTGTAAATTACAGTTGTCACTTTCCTGTAGTAGGTACCACCATTCTGGAGGCAAATATCCAGTGACTGCAGTAGGCTTTAGTTCAAATGCTGGTTAAACAGCGTTCAGTCATATGGAGAGAGGAGGTGATGTCCCCAGTTTGCTTCCCATACTTGCCTTATTTAATGCCATTGCTCCTAGTAGTGCACTCCAGTAGGTGCCCTTTATGGACTCTAAATAATTTAATTCCAACCTTGATTATTTATACCCTTAGATACACGGCGACTTTTATCACAGACCCTGCTAGTCATTAGCTACCCACGTGGGCTATTTTTAACAATGTTAAGCTTTCCTCAAAAGTCACTGCTTTGAGTTCCCTAATCATTCCAGTCGCTCTTCACTGAGCTCCCTCCAAGCTGTTGGCCGGACATACTGCACAGACTTCTACTTTTTTTGAAGATCCCCTTTGTGTTTTAATTCCAGCTGGCATGAGATAGCGCAGTGATGCTGGGTGGTGTGAGTCATGGAAAATGCAGAATTAGGGCCGTGGCATGTGTTCCAGCCTTGACAAGCTTGAGGAGATGCAGGGTATTGAGGGGATTGGAGATGTTGAATGGGAAGAGAGTTGAGCTATTTCAAGTGTTTGCAACAAAACCTGAAGTTATAATAACTCACCTATTTCAGGGCATTGTTCAGAGCTGAAAACTGAGAGCTTTGGATCATTTTTAACAAAAGGGGGTTACCAAGTTCTTGAGACTTCACCATCACCTTTTGTCTGTGAGACTCAATGTGCAATTCCCAGTTGCATGCAGCTGGGTAAGATCTGCATGAGGATCGCTAAGTCCATCTGCGAGCAGATGAAGATTCATACTTAAGCTTGACAGCTTACCAGCCTACACTGTAAATCCAAATATCAGGTTAGACCTCAGAGGAACTAAGTTTTGCCTCAAGATTTTTCAGCCTGCTACTCAGGCTGAGAACACCTTTCACATCTGGCATATGCAGGCCAGGAAGCAGTGCCCCTCTCCACCCCTGCCCCTCACTATGTTAGATTAGGATCCATTTCAGAAAGAAAACTGTTTACATATTTTCATGTTCTTTTTTTTTTTTTCCTCAGAAGCAGCCAGAGGCTGGAAAACTGTCCTTGTATTGTTACCATGGAGAGAGAAAAAAGCCCATTAACATTGTTATTTAGGCTTTTCATGTTATCCATCAGTCAGCAGCACAGAGCAAGCTGTGTGAACCTTCCTGACCTGCAACATGGAGCAAACACACGGTACGGCAAAGCCAGGATATCCATCATCCAGTGCTAGTGCTCAGGGTCAGCTCATGTGCTAAAGAATAACATGATTTGCAAGATCTAAGTGCTCCTGCTTAGCTCAGATCTTGGACTTAGAAGGAAGAGCGTGAATCTAAGGAATGAGTAATTTTGGGAGAGTCTGCAGCTGGTCCAGAAATGGGTCAAAATGCTGCAGTTTGGACCATCTCTCAAAAGCCTACAGAGAGAAATCGGTGTTCTCTTTCCCTTTGTTTAGCTTCTTACTCTCCCATTGCTTTTTATCCCAAGACAGCTCCACTTTCAACTGAAGACTGACGTCATTGGTGCACAATATCTCAAAAATTGACACAACCAGGAGTTTATCTCCACTTGCATAATATCACTGATTCCAGCAGGATTTACAGCTCCCAGTCCCTGTGCTGAGAAGAATAAAGCCAGTGCAGTCTGGCTCTTCTTTATTATCCCTCTTAAAGTTTATGTCTTCAAATATGGTCTGGTTATGAGTTAACAATACTGAAAAGATCAATACCAGAGTCTGACTAGGGGAGCTCAAAACATGTTCATAAAAGTTAAATTAGACTCATAAAATGATTATGGGCTCCATTTTTTTTTTCCTTGACTGTGCTGCCTGATTTGGGTGGCAGTTTGCTGTCTGTCTGGCAGGGAGGCAGTTCCCCTCTTCTGCCCCCCCTGTCTTCATTCAAAACACAAAGGGCTGGAGCAGGGCTGTGTGGAGACCCCTCTGGGGCATTTCAGTGGGCTTTGGGTCAGGTTTACATGCTCCTGATTTTTTAGCATTCTTTTTCTGACACAGAACTTTAGCAGGTGCCTCACAGAAGATTCTCAAAAAATCCCAGAAAAGAGTGAGAAACAGAAAATACATTCTCCATCTTTATTGCAGGAATATTACAGGCCATGCTTGTAATGCCTTTGCTGGATGCTCCAGGCCCGGACAATTTCTACTCTATTTTCCACCCCCTGCACACTTATCACGAAAGAGAAACAGTTTTGCTATAGCCTTTTATTGGTTTATTATTGGTTTGTTCCCTTCCTGTCTTCCCATGAATTTTGTACTCAAAATTAAGGTTAATTAAGAGTACATAATTAAGGTTAAATACATTAGGTGGCCTTTCTGTATATCTGTGATGATGATTCTGTGAATGACCATAAAATATGCAGAAAAGTCTGGTCCTAGATCATAGTTAGTAATCTTATGGCAGTATGTTCCCTATTTACCGTGCCTACTTCTATGCTTCCTCTTAGTTGCTGTATTTTTAACATGCTCATCCTTGTCAGAGTACAGACCAGACAGTACCCCAGTTTATCCAATGGCAGAAAGAGGCACAGAGCAAAAAGTGACCCTGTGGAGATGGGATGCAGCTCTCGGGCGCAGCACAGGATGGAGACACTCCTTAATATCAGAGCACTTCCCATTCCTCGTGCCATGATGAACTTCTCCTGATGATTTCAGTGACAGCCGTTCTCTGCTCTGGTGCGTGTGTGTGTGTGACCACGTGTGAGCTTCTGCTCGTGGGCGTATTGTGTGAAATATCAAAATGCTCTTGAGAACTACCTGAAGTAACCTTGCTCTTGCTTTTACAAATCTGCTCAGCGATTTACATTCCTTTGTAATCTGATGCAGTGATTAGAAAAAGCTTTTCATTGTAGTTTTTTTCCTTTAACATAGCAACCGATGACCCCTGCACTGGATTTGAGAGGGAAATGTCTGCTCTTCATGTGGAAATGAGTCAGCCCATCATAGGTAAACATCAGGGGGGGCAGTGAATGAGACAGACCTGAGCCAGGGGAACATGAAATGAACTTTAATCTGATCACAAATCTTGCTTCTAGGGAGGAGACCTGTGGGCTGCCAAGTGCCCGAGATGGTAGAGACATGTCCCCAATTATGGATGTGCAGACTCATGAGGATTAAAGGAAGGAGCTGGCAGGTGAAGATATTGTGCTATTTTACTGTTGCTTTATGACTGAAGCCAGCCCTGGAACCCTCTCTTAGCCATGTTTCTCGTCGCTGCCAGCTCTCTGCCTTTGCATCACCCCTTCTCCCAGATGTTGGTGCATGGAAAGGGGCACAGTCAATCTCCTTTCTCACTTTTTTTTTTCTGCAGTTCCCCTGTAATGTGCTAGGACCATTGAGAGACCAATTTCAGTTAGCTTGTCCTATGCAGCCTGCCAACAGAGACTCAGAAAGGACTTGCTGATTCCTCTTCATCTGAGTGCAGATTTGCTCACCTTCCAGCAATCTTGAAGCTGCAGCAGAGCTGATGTGGCAGTTCCTGCCTCCCACTCTGCTACCCTCCATTTAAGACCCAAACTCCCTACAGCCCACCAAGCAGGGAAGGAGCAAGGCATGTAACAGGGAGATCACATAGCAAGTACACACTGTACTCCAGAAGTCCTATTTCCAAAGTGCTCAGCTACTGGAAGGTGGTATCCCTTCCAGGTATCTGTAATGCCTTCAAAAGCAAGGCTGGGGAAAGAGAGAAGAGATGGGAGATAAAAAAGACATAGCAGAAAGGCAGGGAAGAGCATGGGTGGTCCCAAGTCACTTCTGGGATAGGAGGACACAGACACTCATACCAAGTCGGTGCGTGGCAATGGGAGAGTCAAGCGACCAGATTCCTGGGTCACTCATTGAAGGAAGAGGAGTCAGGCAGTGAAGTTGCCTTGCAGCAGATGGGAGAAAGGAAAATCCCAGATTGTTTGGAGGTGCTGTCTTTGGGGAGAGAAGCGTGTTCAGGGGATAAAGTGTGCAACATATTGCTCTCAGGTACTAAGGAGCAGAGTGTTATGCTGCTGTATATTCAGTAGCATGTCCCCTAGGCAGACTCCACCTGGGCTATTGCTCTCCATAATACCTGTTGTTCAGTAACAATCCTGTTCCCAGATAAAATGAAATGAGGCAGCTCCTAGTTCAGGGGCTCTGTTTGGAGCAAAACCTGTTAGCAGACATCCAAAAAGCTCACCCTGTTGCTGCCACACACAGGGATGGATATGGGGAGTCTTTCTCTCACTTTGTGAAGTGCCTGTGTGGCACTGGCACAGTAGCAAACACCACAGTGGGTGGTTACCTGCAGTCTGGCAGACTGAGTAGACTAACAATGATTAGTCTTGCAAGCAGACTGCTGCTGCAAGCATCTTTGATCTTAGGTCATCTCCCCAAGTGTTTTCTAGCAGTGGGGAAAGGAGCATCAGGGAAGCTTCATGTAGCTGCACTGCCCCTGGCTGAGCTCTCTGCAGCAGCTCTCCAGCCTGGCTCTCTCAGGCTCTGATGAGGAAAATGGGATTTCTCTTCTCTGACCTTTAGATCAGATTCTTTTCCCCACACCGACTTTATTGCAGATCAATGATTTTTAAGTGCTGATATAAACACAAATATTACAGCTCGACAGTTGGTAATAGAGACTGTCTATTACAGCAGCATTCCTCAATAATATACAATTATGTTTACACTTATATGGCTCCTTTTAGCTGAGGAGCTCAAAGTTGCAAAGCCTTACAAACCCTTGTGATGCAAGTCTAATGTTACTGATGAAGCCAAGAAAGCCTAAAGAGATTGAACATAACAGCGTAAGAACAGCTCCTATGGCTCTGCTGGCTCAGAATGAAGTCTGTCTTGCCTAGCACTGTTTCTTCTTGTATGCACAAGAGTAAGAAACCTTATCTGATCCTCCTAGTACTCTTTTCTTCCAACCTATGGCTACCCTGTGGTCTAAGATTTTCTAAACTAGCTGCTTTAATGATGTTAATAATTCTGAATGGGACCTATGGTCCATTAATATCCAGTAGGGTCAACGGAGCCAGGTAGCATTTTAACATCAATAAGAAGTTAATGAGGTATTACTCAGTCAAGCCCTGTGGAGAAGGCAGAAGTCCTTCCGTTTCACCATGATACAATACTCTTACCTTTAGGAGAAAGATATAGGGGTACCAGCATAGCTACTTGCTTTTCTCAAGCGCTGTCAGATTCCCCAGGAAACCAGTGGTAATGTTGAAAATTAGACTTCTACCCACAGGTCGATCTATACTTCTTGTTATGGAGATCCACAACCTCCAGGCATATATAGGAAGAGATTTAAAATGAAAAATGACAAGAGTGGATTTCCAGCAAGTACAAAAGAGAGGTAAAAGCTTTTTGAAACAGCACACTCTCTTCCCAGCCCTGCACTTGCATTCTCAGCTACTGTTGCTGGAGAGAGCTGGGAAAATGAAGGTCATTGCAAGTACTTGCAAAAGTGTCTGGAGGGTTGCTTCTAAATGAAAGGCTACTTCTCTCATTTCTTTCTGAACTATGACAGAAGAGATATGAAGATTGCAAAACCTTGGGAAGACAGCCCAGCATTGCCTAGAAGCGTGAGCTGAAAATATTTGAAAGCTTCAATATTTCCCTTTTTGTTCTGATTATTTTGTAACCAGCATTTACAAACAGCTACACAGCTCTTTGAAACTCAGTTCACTGGTGCAAAGAGAAGAGTGATTTTAAAAAATCCAAAGACCAGATGGTTTGAGGATTTAAGAGAGTCTCAGGATTTGCATCTCTGTCAGGAGGTCAAATCCACTTTGACTACTTGAAAATCATTAGGAACTACAGACTTCATTCTCAGGGAAACCATGACTGCATTAGGATGTCTCATGCTAGTCCTTATGTGGTGCTGTCTTTATCACTAGAAATACCTCCACCCCCTGCAGGGTGTTACTGTCCCTTCCCCACCTTTTCCATGGGACAGCTGGAGATCATTTCATACAGTGGCCCAAGCCAAGTCTTTGTGCTCATTTCTCACTGTGTACGGGCTTTTGTTCCTGAGAAGCTGGATAAGGGGACAGGGATGCTGGAGAAGTCATTGAGAGAAAAGAAAAGAACCACTATATTTTCATTGTTTTAAAAAATAATAAGGGTCTTGCCTCCAAATCTTGCTGGGGTCAAAGGTTGCCTGAAACTGGGCCATACCTGCAGCTATAGTTTGAGTTGAGAAACCAGGGTCTGAGTATGCTTTGAGTTTGTCTCCTGTGTCACAGCACAAGTTTCACTAGTACAGGAGAACCTGGCCGTGTTCACGCTTTCTGTGGGAATAACAGAGCAATTGTCAGTCACACAAGGCTTGTCAATCTGACCCATTTCACCAAGACTAAATTTGCTTTGCAATGTGAATAAATTAAGACAGGACCAAAAAATGCCTGGTTGAGGATTAATTAATCATTTGGAGAGTCCCATCAGCTCTCACAGCTTTACTGCAGGGCTCCCAAAGCATTGTCACTATATTCTGAAAGGCAGCCAATGAGCAGGATCTGATTCACTGCCTGAATTAATCTATATGAATGGCTGTGGGATCCATTTGAAAGCAGCATTGAGAATTGGCCTATAAAAAGGCAGCCCAATTTTTTTGTGGAAGCTACTTTGGGAAATGAATGAGGACTTTACAATCTCCTTCAGCCATAAAAAACATACACAGCTTACACTGCTGCTTGCCTATTTTAATTAAACCAATAATTAAATTTTAATGAAATGAAGGTTTTTCTGAAAAAGAACTGGCAGTGATTGAAGAGTTTTCAGTTGGAGGAGGGAGACGAAGTGGATGTATCAGGCCACGGGGCTCCCCTCCCCTAACAAATGTTAGAGGAAACACATGGAGAACTGGGTTCATGTAATGAGCTGAACAAGAAGCATTTATGATAATGAAGTTGAGAGGCAGCTTGTTGCATACGGCTGTGCCTGGCTGCGTGTCTGGTTCTCTGCTTCCTCCAGCACAAGTCTGTATTCGCAAGGTCTTGACTTCTAGGTGAGAGCCCATGTCTGTATATGTGCCAACACTGTCCCACCAGCAGCTCCAGGGATGGGTCCTGGAAGAATCAGTGCTTAGCTTCATGTTACAGTAAGAAAGGTGGAGATATGAACGTCTGTGGCCACTCTTGATTGAAGCTGGCCTCTGAGGCAATTTTTCACTAGAATTGAGTCGAAAACCTCATTATTTCACTGAGCCTGCCTCCATAACAAGGCAGATTCACATATAAGGTTGCTGGGACAAAACAAAGCATTGTCAAATGCTACCCAAAGGACAAAAGGGTGCAGATGTTCAAATGAACACTTAGGTATCAGTAATAAGGACCGCCTGCTTGAAATGCTGACAAACATGCACTTGGCCACAGTCTCTTTAACTTTAGGGAGGAAAATTCTACAGCTGAATAGATGACAAAGGCTTTTCTTGTTTCAATCCCACCTGTCACTGCTTCGAGTTTTCCCATGGTGGCATTGTGGGCAGTGCAACCTGTGCTCTCCCCCTGCCTCCACCACTGATGCTGTGCATGTCCTTGAGAGACTCCTCCTCAACTTCATGACATGTAAGCTGGGAAAAAAACGATTGCCTAACTCCCCAAGAGGGAGTTGTGAGACTTGATGGATTAATATTTACTGCATTTTGCACATGTCAAGAACTATTGATAGGCTCACCAGGGAATGCACCAGGCACATCCAGGGCTAAAAGGACGAGCTGCCACAGCTTGAACAAGGAGACTAGTCTGGGGATTGTTAGCAATTATGTCATGCTCATAGCAAGCGCTATAGGTCTATGCAGGAGGGGTCTGTAGCACACCTGCATTGGTAGGTCACAGTAAGAATTATTGATTTATTCTGACATTATGTGAAAATGTCACTGAACGATGATTCTTCTAATAGCTCTCTTTAGTTTAGTTTCCTTTTGAAATATGGTTGATACAATCCTGCCTTTTCTGGGTTTATTTCCCCCACTCTCAAAACTTAGGAACTCACTGGTCTATTTCAAAATGAGTTTAACAGAGAAGCAGGAATCCCAAAGATAATGCAGTTCATACATTTTTAGTAAAAATAGGTGGCTGGGTTTAAGTGAAACACCCACTAGGTGCCATTGATGAAGAAAAGGCCTTTCTAGTAGACTCTGGAGGCTCTGTGGGCCAGGAAAGTGTGAAAAGCATTTCCCCAACCACTTCACTTGGAAAGCTTGTGCTCTCAGACACAGCTGGTCAACTGTGAAACTGCATTCAATAGGAAGCCAAGCTTCAGTAACTTTCTTGCTTCCAGAAATAGCTTTTGCCCAGGATGATTTCCTCAGGGTTTGCACTTTGACAAGAGTGCTCTTCTGAAATTGCATCAAGCCATCTTCTTTAGCAGATCTGCAGGGGTGTCTCCAAGGAGGCAGAAGAGATCAGAGCAGGGAAAAAGCCCCTCTGATGGGGAGAGGAGGCAAAGCCAAAAATCACAGATAGGATCTGGGGGCATAACATGGCACAACAGTAATTAGTATTTCTATTGGATTCATGTGGGAAACTGGGACATCTTTTTTGAACTGCTTCCTTCCCAAAGTGTTTACAGAAGCCACTTTTCTGCACAACCAAAGGGCTGAGAGGTAGTCCTGGTTCTGATGTGACAGAATCCTGAGCCAGCCATAATCTGCAGGTCATTAGCAGTCTGGAGCCAGCCAGGGCAGCTGACCTGAGTTGGCTGCAGGTGTAGCCCATCCCAGAAATGGTGTGCTTGGTATAAGGGGAGAAGTTTGGCCAGGGTTTCTATTTCTTCTCTTGCTTCTTGCTGTTTCTGGAGAGCCTTGCTTGTCATTATGCTCTGAAGGACTGCTTTCCTGTTCATTGTGACCACTGGACGTTTATGTGGCTGAGTATAACTTAATATACTTTATATTTGCGTTGGTATTAGTTTGGCTGTTGTATTCATTTTGTTTTCTTTTTCAGTCTGTGGGTTTCTTCTCCTTTTCTTGATTCCCCTTCTCTGCTGGGTGGGGGTCACCAGGTGATAGAGCAACAACTATAGTGTAGCCCCAGAGAGGGGCTAAATGTAGATATAGGTGAAATGTATTTCTATCTATTATGGAGCAAAGTCAGAAGGACCTATCCTCCAAAGAGGTCCTCTTATATTGCTTCCAGTGCCAGGTCTCTGCGAACCCTGCCTGTTTTCAATCAGCCTAAGCAAAATGTAGACAAATGCTGTCCCTCAGTCTTACAGCTTCTCTGTCTCTGAGATTATTTCCTTCCCTGCAGTGTAAATTTCCCTGCATTTCAAATTTTGTTGTGCTCCTATTCACAAGAGAACCATTCATCATTCAGTACGGGGAGGATTTTAATGATGCAGGATTGTAAATAACAGGCCATCCTCAGTTCAAACTGTGTTTCTCATGCAGCTCTCAAGGATGACAGCCTGCTTCCAAGGCCTCTGTACCACTGCTAAATTTATTATATCACAAACTATTTAGATTCAGGCTTAGGCAGATCTCAGTATGTGTACTGAGGATCCTCTAGACTTGTATAATTCACCACTAGCTTTAGAGAAAGCTGGGTCTGACAGGGCCAGGGGAAATAGCATAGGAGTTTGTGCACCATTCTTGTTGTCATTGCTGACTCATGAGACAGGGGTAAAGAAGGAATTTTCCTGGGAGTGAGTCTGTTTGCACCCAGTGACATTAGACTTAGAGAGCAGTCGCTTCAATGGCTTCTGATGTGCTGGGGTGGGCGGGTAGAGAAAAATCACTCGGTATTGATTGTCAAATATTGTCAATAAAATTCAGTAGCCTGACGTTACTTGAAACATGGATTGCAGGGGATAAAGTGCTTGCAAACTTAAACAGGGTTACAGCATTTGTTACTACTGTGAAGGTTAAATTTCAAGGTCTAGGGGTCTGAAATGCTTTTTTGATGCTTCCTTTTTCATAATCCCTTGAAAATGTCCTTCAGCCCTTCTCTTAGCCAAGCTAGTTTGCGCAGTATTAAATAGGAGCTAACAATGTAGCATTACCAGATTTCAGTGTTCTGTGGAAGCCAGTGCCCTATGCATTTTGCATTTTCTTTGCTTTTTGTGGGGTTTCTTGCTTGTCCTGTTCAGCTCTGTATTGAAATGGAAGATAGCTGCTATTAATTGATTAAGTTTAAGCCTCTGCAAAGCAAAAGAAGGGGAAGGAGGATGGGCTACAAACCCAGAAAGATTTATACAAAACTTGTGGCAGGGAATGTCTTTTGGAGTTAATTCTCTATGTGCTGATAGGTTATCATCTAAAACAGCCCAACTTTCCATGTTCTCCCCCACTTGCTGGGCTCACTAAAATGCTTAGCCCACCAGATTGCTTATTTGGGTTGAGTTCTCTCCTTTTTTCCTTTGTTCCTTACCCTTTCAGAGCCATCTCTTTTATTTTCTTGCACCTTTGCATACTGATTATTGCTTCGTGTGTCAGAGACGCTAAATGTGAGATAAACAGAAAAGACAGATGTAACACAATTTGTTCTGCTAATGGGAAAGCTTTGCGTACTGCTGTGTCTGGCTGGCATAAAGTCCATTTCCTTAAACATTCAACAATTTAACATCTTCCTCATCTTGCACTTATGTCGGTGCTCACACGTTTACAATGAGGGTGTCACGTACTTTTAAATTAGAATAGGGAGATTTTTGAACAGACAAAATTGGTGACACAAGTGACAAAAAAAAAAAAGGAGAATCAGGCTGTTTGGATAGGAAAAAGAATGGTTCCCTTTTACAAGCAATTTGAAAGGCTTGATATGGCTTTGTCTGCAGGAAAATGGGGAGGATGTTCTGTCCAGCAGAAACATTTACCGAGTTGTGAGCATCAAAACAAGGAGTCTTTGCCTTGTACTGCTGCCTAGGGACTTGACAAAGAGGATTACAGCATCAATGCTGTTAATATAACTGTTCTGTTATTATTTTCTCCTCTTCCCCTGCTTCTTCAGTACACACTTTCTGTTGTCCTTCAACACAAGAGTGGCATTATGCTCTATTTGGCCGGAGGTGGGATAGTCAGTCCCACACTGTGTGCTCTATCAACAGCCAGAAGACTCAGCAACCCAGCAAGGGACCCTACCTGCCTGTATTTCAGAGATTCACTGGCATAGCAGGTGTCTCCTCTCTCAGTGGATCAGGAGCAATGAGTAATGCAGTAGGTAGATCTGACTTGGACATACTTGTAGCATTCAGTAGAAGAGCAAGTATTGTCTCCCTGTTAACTGAGGCATTGAAAACACAGCCAGGGGCTCTGTAGGGACAAAGTGGGACCATTTGCCAGCAGTCAGGTGGCTAAATACATCCTTTTCAAGATCTGTTGTATATATGTATTTAATATATGATTGTTTTTTCATAAATTAGGATTAAATAACAAAGTATATTTCTGAATATTTTACAATCCATCAGGGTGTAAGAAATGTACATTCTACTTGACAAATGAAAATGTTTACTCTTAATAAGGGGGTTGAAAACCAGCATGGCACTGAGCCAGCATGCTTCTGTTCCTGGCTTGCGAAACAGTTCATGGCTGAATTGATCAACAGCTCCAAGTTTGGTTTGCCAGAATATTATCCATTGTTATTCCAAAACAGACCAAAGTGTGTGGAGGTCAAGTGAATGCTATTTGAGCTGTGGCTGCAAATGCAAGGTGAGGTTTCAAACCAGGGTATATTTATTGAGTCACTTTATGTGATTTATTAGTGCCCTTAAATGGAATAAATTTAGGGACCTGGAGACAAAGAAGTAGGAGCACTGATGAGAGCATGCCTCTTGGCACCAGTTAAAAAGAACAGTGGTTGAAGAAAATACCCTGTATCATGTCGTAACATGGCATACCATGTACCCACAGTAGCCTCCAGAACACTAGACCTGTGGTCTTGTATGTCCTAAAGGCTTGGCCATCATGCTGCTGTAAAAATGAGCCAGTTTAGCCCCCAGCTGATGCACCCCAGGCCATGCCATTGCAGAGTGACAAAATGAAAGGTGGGGTGGGTAGGGAGGTCTCCGGAGAACCAAAGCTCTGATTAAGCCTGCCTGTTCCCCTCTGCTCCAGCTGCTCTGTACATTACCAGCCTCATATTAAACTAGAGTAACATCAGCAGTTTCCAGTGGTCTGTTTCTGACCCAGAAGATATCTTCCTGTCCAGTGGCTGCAGAAGCTTTGGCTCACTTCCAGCAGCATCTCAAAATCAATTTTGGTGTCACGACTTCTTGTGTTTTCACTTCCATTTCACTACTGTACAAGAGTAAATTTTTTTGGGGGGTATGACATTAGTCAGAGAGGTAAACCTCTACATAGGCATTCACAAATGGAAGATCATATCTGCTCCACATTCACATATTTTTGTTTTGATGATCACTTCTGATAAGCATTGTGCTTGAATAAATGAAAATGAAGGTCTTGTTAGAGGAAAAAGCAACCAAATATGAAAAAACGATATCACCTTATTAAAATATATACATTTTTGGACTACATGTAGTTATGGCAGGAGAATTCATTCTTCTGTTTAGTATAAATGAAACATGGACAGCTAGCTGGGTATTTTACACAATGATATTTCAATTGCATTTCATAAAACTCAGGCTGGCTCTGGAATGAATAATTCATCCAATTAGACTTTTCCCCCCCCTTCCTCCCATTTTTAATGGAACCTGGCTGTCCCCTTATCTATCTCACTGGTTTAAAAAGCGAAATAATCCTATTAGAAAGTAGGTGGGTAATGTGAGTGCAAAACAACTGTTATTTATTTTTTTTTTTTAAGAATCAGGAGGAAAATATCCCCAGGTTAATTACAGGTTTCCAAGCTGTTTTTTGTTATTTGGACTTCATTTAATGATAATGTCCAAAAATTGAATGAGTTCTGCAGCACATTGGTGTAGATGCTAGAGAGAAAATGTGAAGCTTGGCTGTGGCTGGTCACTTTATTCTGGCAATATTGATTCTGGTGCTACATTTGTTGTGTTTGTCTTCTTTGGGCTAAATATGTTTTAGCTGGTAAATTAGTTATCAAATGTGATCCAGTGGGGGTTCAGATGGGGAAGAGCAGGACAGATTCTGTTTTAGGGATGCAATTAGTGGCAATGTGAAAATAACACAGGAAAATTTTATTTAAATGTTCCACACTTGTATGGGCTTCTCACTTTTACAAACCAGTAATACTATGAGTGTTAGATATTTGGTAGAGGACTTCTGACTTCCTCTTATCACAATGAAAATTTCCAGATTAGCTCATCCAGGGAGATTTTTTTTTTTTAACCTTATATCATGCTAATGCAATGCTATAGCTGAAAATATATTTTTGACTGTATAAAGCTTCTGGATTAAGACTTGTAAATTTTATAGCTGTGCAGCATTTCCATGAGGAAAACTTAAAAATTTCACAGGTAGGGAAAATATATGTTTAGTCACAGGAACAAACTTTTGTGGTTAACATATTACCTAGTGTCAGCTGATCCATGGTAATGGCTTCTGCATGTGCTCATAAAATGCGAAATAATTGGACTGAGTGTGCTTTTAATGCAGGTAAAATGATCCTGAATTATCTTCCCTTTGCTATGGACTAAAATTATGTACACATCTTTACTGGAGATCAGATGCCATCTCTAACTTGTTTGTGTCTGAGCCCTGCAGCACAAGAAAAGAAAATTACTGGTCTGAGCTTGTGCAGCACCTGTAGAGAGCCCAGAGGTCCTGTCTTTGTGCTTCTAATCCCCTCTGTCCTCTCTGCAAGAACATTAACTCCGGCACCAGTAGGAAGCTGGAGTCAGGAGCCTAATTTTCATTTTGTTTAAGGATCACCCTAAGGGCCCAGGGAAAACAACAATGACATCAATATGAACTAACTAGCTAATCTTCAAACTGGGTTTCCAAGAATGGAAAGGGAGACTCCATATGCTTTGCTTCTGGCATTTATCTCTGTATAGGTTTCTGAATTTATTTAGCATCAGTGTGTTGAGGTAGTGGACCTCCTATTCTTAGAAACTAACAACAAATTAGGAAATTCAACAAAATCTGGAAGAAATGGCTATGGAATGGTGAATAATTAGAATCCTCTGAGACTTATAGCTGAGATTTGGGTTTCAAAGGCCTTTTTGTTGTTCACCTTACATCAATGTAAAACATCACTGTCACTTTTGGGGTCTTTCACTAGCATTTTATTTAATAATCACACATCTTATTGTGCCTTTTCAAATCAAGTGCAAGTTCCAAAGCTTTCTGGTTTATGATGTTTTCTTTTACTCTGGGCACAAACAAGCAAACTACTCCAAAATTTTACAAGAACATTGGAGTTACTGTTTTGTTGAGGTTTGTTTGTTTCCCCCCACAAAGCTTTGCTGCTGATGTTCCCTGCCTCTTTGGTTGACATTTGCAGTGACATTTTTGCAGTTTCTAAAGCTTCTTCACAAAGAGGAAGCACCAGATCACAGGGCAGTGGCAAGGGCTTACAGAAGGTACAATCGTGTAACAGAGGTTGATGTTGTGGTTTAGGTAGGGCAAAAAGCTAAATACTCATCTAGCATCTTATGATGCAACAGGGAGAAGTGAACACCATGTAATATTTATGATTCCTTCTAGTGTAAGAGAGCTGGGGAATCTGGTTGTACAACGTGGTAGGGGAAGGGATCCAGGGTATCCAGGGTGCCTGCAGCTCTTGCCTGCTTACATCTGACAGCTCTCACTGCCTTCTGAAAATCCACAGAGGGAATTAATAGTTCCACACAGCTCTGGTGACAGGTACAATTGTCACAAGAAAGAGAATGAAGTGACAATGTGGAAGAGCTCCTTTAAACAGCTTCTAATTAGCTTTGAAGTAATTTTCTGTCAGTGTACTAATTTGCAAAAGACATAGTGTGTTGGCACTGCTCATAAAAAACATTACACACCTTCCTCCTTCCCAGCACATTTGAGGACACTGTCTGCATTCCCTTGGTTCTCTTCTTTCCTTATATATTGTCTGCTATTAGCTTTCTTGAGTCCTACTGGACTCAAAAGCTGGAAAACCTGGAACCTCCAATGCTGTGTTGGGTTTGTGTGGCTAGGTTGACCATCAGTGACAGTGGTAGCACCTCTGGGATAATATATTTAATAAGTGGGGGAAAAAACCCTGCACAATAGCATTTGCAGCCAAAGACAGGAGTGAGAACATGTGAGAGAAACAATTCAGCAGACACCAAGGTCAGGGAAGATGGAGGGGGAAGAGATTCTCCTGCAGTCCACAGTGAAGACCATGGTGAGGCAGGTTGCTCCCCTGCAGCCCATGGAGGTCAGCAGTGGAGCAGCTCCACCAGCAGCCTGTGCAGGACCCCATGCCAGAACATGGGGGATGCTTGGAGACTCTGATCTCTTGGGAAGCCCACACTGGAGCAGGCTCTTGGCAGGACCTGGGACCCTGTGGAGAGAGGAGCTAGGGCAGCCTTGCTGGCAGGACTTGTGACCATGTGGGGGACATGTGCTGGAAGTCTGTTCCTGAAGGATGACACCTTGTGGAAGGGACCCTCTCTGGAGCAGTTCATGAAGAACAGTAACCTGTGGGAAGTATACTTGTTGAAGTTCATAGAGACCCTTTCCCATGGAAGGGAACCCACGCTGGAGCAGGGGTAAAGCGTGAGGAATCCTCACCCTGGGGAGAAGGGAGCGGCAGATACATGTGATGAACTGACTGCAACTCCCATTTCCTGTCCCCGTATGTCACTAGTGGAGAGGAAGTAGAGGAATCAGGATTAAAGTTGAGCGCGGGAAGGAGGGAGGGGGAAGGTGGTTTTTAAGATTTGTTTTTTTTCTCATTACCCTACTCTGATTTGATTGGTAGTAAATGAAACTAATTTCCCCAAGTTGATTCTGTTTTGCCCATGATGGTAATTGGTGAGTGATCTCTCCCTGTCCTTATCTTGACCAATAACTTTCTATTATATTTTCTCTCCCCTGTGCAGTTGAGGAGGGGAGTAATAGAATGGCTTTGGGGGGCACCTGGTGTCCAGTAGGTGTCAACCCACCACAAAAGTCTTGCCTCAAGTCTCACTCCAAGTGTGTTAACTCTTGGAGAATTTAAGACTGGCATTGGATGTTTCCATTGCCTGTAGATTGAATCTTTTTGCAATGGAGAGATCCCTCTGTGTACTTCCTGAAACATAAGTTGTTTTTGAATACCGATAGACCTCACCCAAAATGGCCTGAATTTCATCTCTCTAATGGCAGAACACCAGATCTCTATATAAAATATGGTGTCTCATGCAGTATGACAGGTTTCCTTAAATTAAAATAATTTTTAAGAAAACTAATCTCTGAACTCTAAATTTCCATTGCCTGTACATCATCTTGTCCATCAATCAGTGGTCCTCATTACATCATCCTCTCTGAAGGGACTCATAATTATGGAGACATAATTATGGTAAAGTTATTTTAATCTGGTTTATTTTATAACTTGGTATTGACATCCTGGGACCCTGCTGGCACATGCAGAAACCAAGGAATGTCATGCTTGTGCCACTTGTTCACACATTGCTGGGCTGAGCTGGGAAGGATTTGTCTTACCATTTGCATAAAGCACTTGATCAATGAAGGTTCTGCAGGCTGTAATGATCATCACTTGAAAATAGTCCTCGGCCAAGAGTGGAGTGTTTTGTTCTTCATTTAACTGCTTCTTAGAAGATTAGCATTTGTCTCCAGTCTGTGATTGCTTCATGGACATCAGCAGAGAAAATTGCGCATACTTCGTCTGTCTAGTATGTTTTTGTCTGGAACGAAGTTCTGTATCTGCCTTGTGCCCAGAAACCAAGTTTTATCACTGCTTCAAAAATCCTTAGTTACTCATTCAGGGGGGAAAAGCTCCTACTGGATGGACTAAAAGGACCCACACCAGAATAAAGTACTGATTCGAGAGGTGAAAGTCTGAAATTAATATCCCCGATTTGGAAAGACAAGCTCTATGATTCATCTTTCTCATATCGGGTAACTATTAACCTTCAAGCCATCCTGGAGTGATGTCTCTGGACCAAAAATGCCATTCTGGTGTTAAGAAAGCCCAAGTGAAACTGCTGCATCCCTGAAAAAATGTTTGCATGGGACTAATTATTAATTTCACATTGAAAACATTTTGCTGGAAGATCCTCATCTAACCCACTACTCCTTTTCTTTACTTGCTCTTTCTTCTTTACCAAGTCCTTTGATATCATTGAGCTGAAGCTAATGCTGGACTCTCCTAGGAACTACAACTGTACTAGAGTGTCTTGTGCACTGGGCAGTGAAATAGGCTCTGAGCCACTATACTTATATACAGAGGTAGGTACATGTGATCACTGTAGTGGCCCTTGGAGTAAACTCTCCTCCCAACTGCACCTTGTAGAGGTGGCTTTCCTCCCTGGCCTTTGCTGTGCAGTCCCTCTGCAGGCATTCCCTGCCCTGTGGGGCACTGCCTATGGCTGTGTCTTGGGAGAACCGTCAAAGTTGGCAGATGAAAACCCTCTGTGAGCCTTGGTGAACTTACTCCACCTGTCCCTCATGCCGGGTGTATCTTCCGTTTGTTGTCAGCACTCGTTAAGTCCGAGGGCATCTCGCTCGCTCTGCCTTCTCCATGTCTCCAATTTCACTGGAATGGAGTCAAACAGAGGAGTCTACGTAGGGTCTGGAACGGATCAGCAGGTCAGCTGGGAATGCTTGTCAGTTAGCCAGTGTGCTCCCTCCCTTCTCTCTGGCTTTCTTTGAGGTTTGTAGCTCTTCTGCTTTCTTGTTGCTATTGCCACCCTCCCCACACTCCCCCTGCCATGCACCAAGCACCCAGACATTTCCTGAGCACTTTCCTTAATCCCCAGGATTCTTTATATAGGAATTAATCTTCTCGTCACAGTGGGAGAACTCGGAGGGAGGGGGTACATTTATCTCTCCTGCTGAGGTCTAGAGTTGCATTGCTGTGATTATTGGTGGTAGCAGTGTGCATGTGTCTGGGGATCTCTGTTTAGCTTCTTCGTTTCTTAAGCGGCACAGGGGCAGCAGCAAGGCAAGTTGGCAGCTTTGCTTTCTAGCTGCATTGTGTCTGCTGCTAGAAAGAGGGAGTGTGAGTGGGGAGCAGCATGGCAGAACAAGAAGCCAGTGGCTTGCAAGTCCTTCTCTCCACCCTCCAGGTAAGAACAGCTTGAACTAATGAGAGAAGCTCTTGGTCTTGTTTTCATCTTTAATTCACCAGCAGTGACTTGTTTGGCTGAGGTTGTATGAGCTCCCTGTTGGCTTGTCTCTAAAAGCATCAGTGTGCAGGAGTCCTGACCTGCACCTCCCATCCTAAAAAGCCTTTATGAAATGAAGTTTCGCTATTCTGAGATGAACGCTGGCAATTACTGCTATGCATCAATCACTGAGCCCTGGCTGAGGGCAGAGTCGGCTCCCAAGATCTCCCCGTGTTCGGCGGGGAAGCGAGCGAGGGAGGTGTGAGGAATCGGCTGCTTTGCGATGAATGGGACCTGACAGCGCTGTCAGTCTGTGAGCTAAGCGAGCCTCAGCAGCACACGCCGCTACTCCGAGGGCTGAGGGGGGCAAGTAAACAGATCTGCCTGAAAGCAGCAAGTTCCTCCCTGTCAAATTGTCTTCACCAGGACCCTTAAGCACTCGCAGGGAAGTGACAAAAACTCCTGCGGCTGAGATCACTGAGGTGCTGGCGTTGGGTGTGCTCAGTAAATGCTCTCAGGAAACAGAGGGAAGAAAGTGTCCCCTGTCCAGGATCATACTTTTTGGACTAGCTCAGCCATGGGACAAAGGAGAAGTATCCCTTCCTCTGTCTGTAGGTGACCCCCTTGGTTCTGTTTATCCCCAGCGTGGATGTGCTCCTCCCAGTCTTGCAGGAGAAGATGTCTAAGCTGAGGCATGAGCTACCCTGTGAAATGGAGTGTGTGTTTTGGGAGGGAACTTGTACTTTCACGAGCCATCATTTTGTCGTGAGGGGTGGGCAGAAATTGGTTTGCCAAGACAAGCTTCTTGCAACAAAAATCAGCTCTTAGATAGTTAGGGTGAAATGCCAGTTGTCTGTACTTCTCAGGTGCCCTGAGCCCCTGTGTGCAGTTGTGCTTATGTGGGTCAGAGCCCTATAGGGATGGGAGCTTTACATCTGAGGTAGTAGCATCTTCTGACTGCTATGTGTGTTGTCAAAGCCTTACCTATTGCAAAAGCAGAAAATGAGGGATAGGCTGGGGAAAACAGACTTAGCCTCCTGGATAAGCCCAAGGATTCAGGTCTCCCAGCCCTGTGTCTCAGAAGGTTTCTCTGACCAGCCACAAGTGAGTAGAGGAGGTTATAAAATTCCATGGTATGCAATTGGCTTCAAAATAATAGTTGTGGGGCTGATCAGTCTTGACATTTTTATCCAGGCTTATATGACTGTCAGCAACTTCTGTTTCTCACATCATTGTTAAGAAAACCTCTGGTTTACCCTCCATGGCACCTTGTGCCAGTGAGCTCTGCAGGTAAACTGGCTCACTGAAGAAAATTGTCCTACTGTCCTTTTATTGTTTGGCAGTGTAACTTGCCCTACATTCTTACAGCTTTTTTTTTTTTTTTAATTTTGAATGCATATTTTGTGCTAGAGCATGTTTTTCCTGTATCCAAGTTATAGTGCTCTCCCTATTACTTTGCACAACTGAGAGCTGAGTGTATAACTCATGGGGTTTGTGTGCTGTCTGCATAATTTGGGACTAGAAATGGACAAGGCCTAGAATTAAACTGGAAGCTGTAGTTTAAAGTCACATATGAGATTCATTGACAGAGGTCTAGAGTGTAAGTAGGAACACTGCAGATGAAATATGTGCTGGTAGCGGTAAAATGGCAAAGTATCACAGCATTCCTGCCCAGTATTACAAAATATAATCTTGGTACAAGACCCTTGTTTCCAAAAAATTCTGTGTTTGCTTAGAGAAGAGCAAAAGGCTTTCCTGTTACATGTTCAATTAGATGCAGAGGTTTGAGTGCTAGAGGATGGAAAGTGAGTGATTGATGACAATTACAGCACTGGTATTTGCCTATTCACCTCCTTCCCCTACTGCCAGCCAAAACATTATCAGCATAACTGTGTAATGCCATCACCTATCTCTGCTAAAAATTGATTGATAAAGACCTTTTTCTTGATACGGTTGAAAGCACTGCCCTGGGAAATAATAATTTTTGTTAATGTTTATATTCGCTGATAAGATCTCTCCACGCTTTATTTTCTGCAACAGCTGTCCAAAGCATGGTTGCTTTGTTTTTTTTTGTCCTGCTAGATTGTCAGTGCTGGTTCATATTCTTTTACTGGGCATGAAGAACATGTCTGCTGCATACAGCAGACTATTCTGCAGGATATTACTGTCTATTTTCCATTTCTCTTACCACATAATATTGCTTTGTATGTAGAAAGCTTTCAGGTGAAGAATGAGGGAGCGTTCAGACACCAAGCCAGTTTTTATGAACCTCAGAATAAAAACATCCTTACTCCTTTAGTCACTCGCACTTCTACCTTCTTTATAAGTACTGGCAGAGATTCTTCTCAGTTGGAGGAATGTCCCCCCCCGAGATAGTAGGGTCTATCACTTTGAGCCAAGGGAGTGATCTACCCCATCTCCTCCTGACATACTCTTTTACTCCTAGTCTCACAGCCTGGCTTTGGTAAGGATGGTATCAAGCAGAATAAAACCAGAACACTGGGCGCTTTGTAACTGAACTCCTGCTCTAGTCAAGGAAAAGAAATGCATTTGGTTTCCGAGTTCTTCAAAATCATTCCCAGTGTGATGGAGCGTGATCCTCCAAAGACAGCTCAACCTCCTGAAAGTGCAACCTGTTGCAGATGTTCTGAAAAGTGACAAGGTGAAAAGCAAAAGCTGCTTTCAAAGTGCAGCTCCATTTTGTCACCAAAATGTCACCACAGGGGAGACTTGACATTTCAGATCTCTAGGTAAAAAGTGCTTCATTGCTTACAAGGTGCAGCTTTAAAATGTGAATTTCAGATTTAAGAAAAAAAACTCTCCCTGTCTCACAGGTTGGTTTTGTGTCAGTGTGGCAGAGACAAGCTCTTGGGAGCTTACTGTAGTTTCTAATTTTGCTTCTAACCCTGTTACCTTCTTCAGTCTCTGTTCTTGACTCTCCCCTTCCAACGTGCTCCTACAATTATCACCTCCCACCCCTCTGGCTTTGCTAGAGTTGCCCCATTCTGTTCCCATCTCTTGCCACATGACATTGACCTCCTTCACCTCACATCCAGCTCTGCTGTCTTTCACACACAGACAGTGCAGTACCTAGACTAAGGCTGAGCTGGTTACTGCTCCTCAACCCTCTCCCCAGCCACAGCATGGCAGAAATAAACGTCCTCCCTATGTACACATTTTGTCCAGGAAAAAGTCCAACATCCTGTTTTACCGGCAGCCTCCATAATGCAAAATCCCAGAGAGGTTTGAGATTAGATATCTTGTTTATTTTAATGCCAGGAGGCGGTATCTGGGTGTTAGTTAAAAACAGTTGTTTAATTGCTAAGAACAACAATAGAAAACTGAAGCCAGTGTCTTTCATTGTGTCCCAGCCTACTGAACTGCTGGAGACTGTAGAGCATCCTAGTTCCTACTCCTGGTTGTCCTGGCCCTTATATCACTTCATCTTCTAACCAGTTAGCTGAATAAAAACATATTGATTCTTCCCCTGTTTACTCCCTGCTCTCTTCCTTCCTTGTCAGGCCCAGAAGCAAGCCTGCCTTGGTTGCCCCTGAGAACAGCTCCTTATTCCATGGCAGCATACATTGTGTCGCCTGAGGAGTCCCAGATTTCCTGTTGGCTCCCAGCATGGCTTTCACATGTTTTCCGAAACCACAGTCCCTGTTCGTGTATTCTGCAAATCTGGCAACCCCTGAGGCTGTTGGCAGATCTTTGGCTCAAACTGTGCCCTCCTGTGTTGGGCTTCACAGGTTCCCAAATGTTATGGTTCAAAAGGTAGAAGGTGAAAATCTTATGTATCAATGGAGGTCATTGTTTGTGTAAAGGGATTCGTCTCCAAATGGATGTGGTGCCCACCAGGGAACAGATACAAGCCGCTGTTTGATAGCTTGAACCTCTCTGCTCCTTTGCACTGCTTCTTTCGAGCTGTTTTGCTGGCTGGCTGACAAGGCAGTTCTATTGTTATCCTAAAGACAAGTGGGAAGATATCTACGCTGCCCTAGTGACAATGAATAGAAAAGCATTTTGCAAAGCACTTTTGTCTCCTCTGCATCCTTGCACTTATTTTGTCAGCAGAGCTGCTGAGATTCCTGGCTTTGAGAAAAGTAGATGCAAAAATTCCAGAAACTGCTCAGAAAGCAAAACACCCACTGGTTTGGGCTGGGGATGGAGGAGCTTGAAGTTTGGATCTGTGTTTTTGGGAGGCAGCTTGGCAGGCAGGGCTTCATGGAATAGCCTTAGAGGGAACAAAAATCAACTCAAAACCAGATGGCTATTTTTATGGGTCTCATTAACTGAGTTTTACTGAGATAGTTGTACCTGTAGTGAACAGCAGTGGACTTTTTTTTTTTTTTTTTTTTGGTAAGGAATAGGAGGACAGTATTCTAGCTTTGGAGCAGCAAAAATAGGGTAGTTAGGGCAGTGAGATGCTTGGTTATAAGGTTCTCTTCACAGGAAAACACTGGGTACTCCAGCAACTCTTGAGCCTCACCTACCAATGCCACTTAGGCTGCATGAGCCTGTTTTCTGTTCTGTGGAAGAAAAGGAATCATTGTCTGCAAACAATCCTGTGGAGGTAGTGAAGGCTCCCACCCCAGCTTCTAGGGTCACTGCTTGTTCTCCCCATCTCAGCTGTCATCTTCTCTCCCTTCGTGGGGAACCTAAGGCAACCAAGAGCTCTTCCTTACAATCCTTAGCTCACCACCATGGGGCACTGCTAAGCAAGTAAAAAAAAGGAGGCAGGCTAACATCTGTGCATTAACTCCAAATTCCTGCCAGGCCATGGAAGAAATATTGAGGTTTGGTGCTCTTGTGAATCAGTGCAGAACACTAAAAGCCCTGAGAGGAAGCTGAGGCATATCTTGGACTCTGCTGAAACCCTTCCACTGACTGAGCTGGGACCAGAATTTCACACTCTGTCCCTGGTCTGGCTGCAGCTGTTTCTCTGAGCACACTGCCAGCTCCTCTGAAAATGCCTCCAGTTGGTCTATCCAGAATTTCCTATGACTGCATTAATGAGAATTCAGGGCCTCGGGGTGCAATATGTACCCAGAGATTGATTGGAGCGGCAGCAACTATGGTTAGGCACAACAAAAGAGTGTGTTGCAATTTGAGTCTCAGCAGAACTTTCCATGTTGAACAAGGAAAGTGGGCTTCAGTCTGTCTTCTGTTGTCCCTCTTCCTTAATTAGAATGGTTTGTGCTTTGAGGAAAAATGAGAGTGTCATGAATGTTCCTGGGGATCCCTTTGTCCCTTCCTGCAGAAATGCAAGTGTGACAGGAGAGCCATGTTGCTAAATCAGTTGAATGCAGGTCTGGAGACATGGATTATAACTCTCTGCATCTGAGTTAATCATGTGTAAAATGGCTAATAATCCCACCATGCCTCACATCAGTGTTTCAGAAATCAGGCAGTAAACACTGAGGAAAAATATCTGAAGTTCTGCTGACAACACAGTAAAAGAAATTGAAGACTAAATTAATAATTTGTTTTCAGTGTAGGGCTTGGATTCTGCACAATAAATAATGAACAGAACCACATGGTAAATGATGAGGACAAAAAGCTATATGGAGTGACTTTCCAGGCAGCAGGCACTGTTCAACCTGAAGCAGAAGTTTTGTGAAATAAAACAAGTTGTCATGAAATTTAAAAAGTGCAGTTACTCCAGAGGGCCAAGTGAAACATAGTGAATGCTTTAAAACTGGTGCTTCTTAGCTGTGGAGGGCCTGAATTTGTACTCACGGCCAGGCTGTTTAACTTGGACTGTTTGAATCTAATGGCACATTATAGCATGTCAAGTAGCTTTATGGTGTCTATTTTTGTACAACTGCTGCATTATAGACAGACACATTAAACTATGTTATGTAAGGAGTTATATGCATTTGTTTAAAATATTTAGCTTTCACATACCATATAAAAATATAATCAAAGGCATCTGCTTATCTATTTGTAAGTCAAGAATAATTATTGGTGGCTACCTAGCTTCCATAGGTGTTATGTGTGTCTACAGATATGTTACAGCAATATTTTTATGTCAACGGAAAAATTCTACTTTCTCTGTTTCTCAGGCTTCAGTAATTTCTTTCTGTGAAATATATGAAGAGATGTTTTGATACAGAGAGGTGTTTGCTTGAATAGATCTCGCTTGTATTTCTTTGTATGGCATAATATTATTTTCAGTGTGTTATGCTGCGTTTTGTTGTGATGTCTCAGATCTTTTCAACACATTTTTGTTCAGTGCATGGGTCCAGTCCTTTTGGCTTTATATATAATGGGGGAAAAAAATATGTGGTACAGAATATGTTAATGGACATCTTTGTATTAAATTTTATTACATTACATTTAGCAAAAAGCACAAAAAAATTTCTTGTATTGAGAAATGTGTGGGCTGATAATGGTTAACTTTAGCAGTGTCTACTGACACCAGCAGACAGTTTACTGTGTGTGTTAACAAGAAGAAAAACATTTCATAAATGTAACAGGAATTTAAGAGATGGGAAGGGATTTTGTGTCACTTGTTCTGGGACAGCAGGGTTGAAAATTGCTCCTAGAGATGTTGCTATCATAGGGATGCTGCCTCTGTGTGATCATTCCTGTTTGTGTCCAGATAGGCAGCACAACGCGTATCATCCTTACTTTTTTGGTGAAACTTGGGGTCTATTTATGCCTCTGGAAGTGCAGGTAAAAGCCCCTCCTTCTGCAGGGCTCCAGGAGGAGTCAACGGGAGGTGCAGAAGTAAGGCAGTGTTTGCTAGCAGATCCTTGTGAAATGAGCCATGCTCCTGGGGAAATGGGGCCCTTTTCTGTGTGAATAGCATTAGTCTATACACACCTGACAACTTCAGGCTTTCACATATCTTTGAAAATCTTAAATCCATAGACATGTCATGTGCCCACATGTGTTTTGGGCTCTGCCAGACTCCAGCCTCGTGATTATGTTGTTCTCACCAGACCAGGATAGAAAATAATTCATTCCCTCTTGCCTTTCCCTGTTCTTTTAATAAGCACTTGTCTCACATATAGTCTATTTGCACCTGTTTGCCTACAAGGCCCAATGGGACATAGGGTAGAAGTGCTGATCCATCAGCCAGGGCCATTCTGCGTGCTGGGGTTGCTGCTCATCTCTTCAGAAAAAGGATGAGGGAATGTGATTCTTGGGCAAAGCAGGCTGATTTCAGCCCCTGGGGGATTGTGGGGACAGAATGTGCCTGGAAATTGGTGAGACATGCTCCCTGAGAGGGAGCTACCACCTTCTGCAGGGAGACCAGGAACAGTACAAGGCACTCTCACCAGTCTCCCTTCTCCCCATTGACAAAACCAAGTTTGCTGCAGAGGATGAGGAATGAGTGTTGGGGGGAAGCCATACAGTATGTTCTCATACAAGTAAATTGTCCAGCTCAGTTGACATAGTGGTGGGTCATCAGCGCCTGCAATTGTGGAAGCTGTGTGTGCAACAGAAAGCACTACTGTGATGCTTTTTTAGAGGAGGCAGTTTAAATTCAGAAAAGACAGTTTAATTAAAGATGCCTTTGAAGCAAGAATGGGAGTCCAAACCACCCTCAAATATTTTCTTTTATAATTAAAAAAAAAGCGCCCTTTAAAATGAGTGATAGCTGGGCATTCTCCTCCACAGGTCAGGGGAGATGTACCACATTCATATCCATGACTTAGTATTTCCTTTTGATCTGTTGCACTGTTATGGCCATTGTTTTGCTGAGTGGAGACCTGCTGTATTATAAAGAAACTAAGGTTTCAGAAATCAAGAATTTGTCACTGTTTTCATGAGATGTATTCTAGACAGGACAAAGGTAACATAGAGGTTCTTCTGCCCACAGGTGCTACTAAGCTACAGAAAAGGGAAGTAGTGTTTTAGACCAGCTATTGATTGAAAGGATAACATCTGCTTGACAAGAAATTCCATGGGCAAAGCTAAACCTCCTTCCCTTAGGGGTTTAGAGAACAAGGTTGAGTTTCTTTCTCCTTGTGTTCTATTCTCCTGGAAGAACATACTCTTATTTTCAAAAGGTGCTGTAGGTTGAGGTGGAATTAATGAGAACAGCAAAACTTTCATGATGATTCCTATTAGAAAATTGAGTAATTCTGACATTGAAGTCCTGTGGGAGAAATAACTACTAAAGGAATCTTGACTTTTTTTCCCCCCTTTCAAAGAGGGATGCTTTGATACCGAAACACTTTTTTTTTTTTTCTTTTTTTTTCTTTTTTTTCTGACATTAGAGCCATGGAAGCACCACAGCACTGTGTTTTAATGCAATCAAGGTCTGTGAAGCCTTTTATGCACATTAATTTTTGGTGTCATTTACACACAGAGGCTTCCCACTGGGCCCAATGGGAATTTGATCCCTGCAGCAAGCAGAGACAGACCCTTCTCCCCTGGGTCCATCTGCTCTGCAGCACACTCTGCTACCTATGCCCTTCTTTTCAAAAGAGAGAATGATGGTGTATTGATAGATAAAGCAGGAGTCTTGGGCTTTATTTTAGGACTCTTACAAACTCCATCAAACTCATTTAATCTCTGTGCCTCCAGATTTCTCCATCTGGCCAGTAAAGAGAGACAAAACTAATTTGTCAGGTTAGAGGAAAAGAAGTCTTAGTTAACTGTTTCCCAAAGCAAAGGGTGGGAAAACTTACCCCAGGAGCAGACAACACTCCTGCAGTCTGAGTGAAATCAGTGCAATGCCTGTTGTCCCTCTGCCATCCTCTGTTATGATATTCCTGCTGAAAGGCCAAAGCAGCTGATTTACAGTGAAGGTAAAATTGGCCTTCCGTTGTATTTAGGATTAACCTGGTAAGCATGACAGGGAGAATAAGAGATCCTTCCATAAACAGTTTGCTTGGCACGGTGAATGCCCACCTGTCTGCCCTGCAAAGGAGGGGAGGAGGAAGAATGGTCCACCTGACCTTTCCCTATGATTAAAATGCTGATCTGATGAAATCAGAGGAACAAACTGAACTGCCTTTTTCAACTCTCCATTTTTCTGGGAATAAACCAGCACCATCTGCCTGGAGAAAGTTTCTGGAAAGACTAGGGGAAAGCAGCACTATTGACCTGGCCTCTTCTTTGGGAAAATCTCCTATGTTTGAGTGGCTTGTTGCCCCATGATCAAGTTCTGCAATTGAACTTGGAGAGAGCTGGAGATGACAAATGAGAGAGAATGTGTGCCTGGCTCTGTTTTTCTCTGACAATCTCCCTTCTGATAGGGCTAAGGTCATTTGATCTCCCCATAATGCACAGGGATTTCAAGGGGACAGCTGGAAGCAGAGATGCATTAAAGTGACTTGCTGTCTGAGATGAAAACCATGTTTATTAGAGGTTTGTTTCAAAAGCTCCTGCAGCAGCAGCTGTATCTCACTGACTCCAAATTCTGGAGGATTACATCTAAAAGGTGGTTGTCTGAGTGGCTGGCTGATCAAACAGTTGGAAAACTTCCTAGCCAAGTTTCCCCTGCTGTGTCCTAACAAAGCCTGTAGAACACTGTTACACCAACAGGTCTCCTTGAGAGCATGCTTAAATAAAACAGGACACAATGACTGCTTTTTAATGGTCTTTTCATGCTAGCAATGGATGCAGGCATTGGAGGTAGGCTTTAACTTGGATCAAATCTCCTACTAGATATTTGATGAAGAATTCACCTTTCTCTGAGATCAGCCTCTCAGTGAGATGTGTGGGTCTATGAAGAGATCAAAGGTCCCTCTCCATTGCTGTGCCAGAAGCAAAGGAATGTGTGGCTTCTGCCAAAGGTCTCCTGTTTTCACAAAAGTCATGTTCTATCACACATTCAACCTGTTCCCCTGTGAGTCTCAGGAGAGACAGACCATGGAGTTTGGTTTGGTGAGGTCCACAGGGGATGTCAGTAGAGTGAAGCTAAGCATTGTGTAAAGGATGGCATATCAGGGGTCACGATGCTCCTTGCCTCCTGATTCTGGATGTGCTGGGTCAGTGCTGCCTCTCAGACACCTGTGGGCACAGCAAGTGTCGAAGGCTGCTCTCCTGCAGAAGCAACACAGTCCTGCTGCACAGAGAAAGGCACAGCATGAGTAACAGTTCTCATTCATCTCTTGCATTGTAATGTCCCTGATCTACATTAGCCTGATTGTCCTCTCAGAAGCCTTGGAGAGGACAGTGAGCTCGTATTTTTAAATTTAACTCCTGTCACATTTTCCTGGAGCGAAAAAGAAGCAGTGGGCACATTCACTGAGCTAATAAAATGCCTTTTAGCTTGACTGACCAGCACTTAGTTTGCAAGTGCTTCTGAACTGAAGTAACAAGGGCTGAATAAAGCCCCAAACTTATCCTTCCTTAACATGATGACATTGGCTTTCTGCTGATGGGTGTCTTGAACAGGAGGTAGATTAAAGATAATAAAAATCTTTGTTACCTTCTGGATAGAAAATGACATACCTCTGTCATACCTTTTAAAAACTTGGCAGACTTTTCAGAGAACTGGGGGCTTTGGTTTTAAGAGATTGCTGTTTAAATCTAGACAGATGGATCTTAGCGACACAGTTAAGCAGATGATCTCCTTTACATTAATAGTAATAATACTTTGAAACATTAGAATTTCAAAAGAGAGTTTGCTGTTCATTATGGATGCCAAGTTTTGTTTGTTGCTTGATTTTTCACTTAGTCTGGATGGGAAAAATAGGTTCATCATTTTCACTTTTAGGTTCTATCTCTCAAGAAAATAAGCTGTGACTAACAATAGTTATTAGTGGTTTGTCTCCACTACCCATACCTCAATCATTGTTATTAAGTGTTGATTAAAGGCATTTTCATTGCTGTTCCAGAAAGCATTTCTGAAAGTGGAGTAGATTGACACATAAGGACACTTAACAAGAGAAAGGACTGGTGTTTGTCTAAACCAGAATGTACCTTATAGTGATCATTTTCTCCAGCCTGTACAGGTCGCTGTCAGACTGATGTGTAGCAAATGGGAGTGTTAGCTCTGGAATACAGAGAAAGGTCCAGACGGCATTACCCTAGGCAAGTTCCAGGGCAGACTGAGAGTAGACATAGAGGCTCTTCTGGCTTTATCATGCCTAGCCCAAGAAGGAACATCACAGAGAAGGCAAGGATAGCATCTTCTTCATTATGGTTATTTATTTCCCCATGTACATACTCACGTGTGCTATAATATTCAAAACCTGTGCTTTTATTAAAAAGCAAATACATATGGAAATTTCCCAACTATCTTCCAGACTCAATTGTACTTTGAGAAATGTCATTGCTCAAACAAAAACTTTGTTAGTTCCCAAATGCACTTCTTTTTTAAAAGACAGAGTGTTCTGACACCCATAAAAATCTCACAAAGATAGATAGGAAGGAGTTTCATGCTGCTCTTTTGTCATTAGCAGTGGAAAAGAAAACTGCAGCTGATTGGAAAAAACAGATCCCTCCCTATTAAGTTTGGATGGCAGTTGTGTTAAGTAGCTGTAACAGAGTGGCACTTGAATGAAACGTTAATATTTTTTAAAAGTTCAGTAACACCTAACATAATATAAAATACAGGAATAAATCCAACAAGCAGCAATAAACAGTAAGTGCTAACATGAATATAGAGATCATTGTGCAAGAATGGTTAATGCCTTATAGAAACTTATTAAGAGAGTGTGAAAGACATATGGTGGGATAATTTTGGCATTAAAATAAAAATAGATTAAAAAGAAGGAAAAAAGTGAACAATATAACATTAAATCCAGTCAAAATCTTTCAGTGTCATAGGTAACTTATTGTGAAATAAGAGATGAAACCTTGAAAGAATATATCTGTGGTAGAAATTACAGAAAGAACATTAGAAATATTCAAAGGAAAGCCTAAAAGCCTTTTGCAGAATATCACATGTTTTGATTTATCTCAAAGTTTTCTCATTCTTTTAACACTTCCAATTTGACAGAAGCATTTTAAGGTTATATAATAATGTGTTTTACCATCGGTTCTGCATAATAAAGTAATTGCTCTATTAGAGATGCATTAGTGAGAGGAGGAAGTGACACAAAGGAACTTTGTATCAGGAGGAACTTCTGCACAAGGACAATCTTGTCTTTGAGAACATAGAGACAACTTTGGCATGAAAAAAAAGAAAGACAGAAAGTAAGTATCGAATATATTGCAGGGCATAATTCCTGCAGATATATGGATATGAAACACACTTTATTAGTGTGACACACTAATGGTGTGGCCCAGACATGATGAACAACCTTGCTCTGAAGTTAGGCAAAACTTTCTGGAGTCTTTGTGATGCAGCAGGTAAAATACCCTCTGGAAAAAGGTCAGGTCATGGCTTATGTGCTGCTTAATTCCTACATGGATGAACTAAATGTAGCATCTCTCTTGTCCTTGGGCACAAGGATGAGTTGCTTTGTAAATAGGGCTAGGAACCCATTGGTGGTGAGTAGCCCTCTCTTCTCCCAGTCCGGCATTGGGATTCCTCACAGGAGATAGGTCTTTTCTGCTGCACTTCTGGGAAGCTGGGAGCAGAAGACTGATCTCGGGGAAGGCAATCTTTGGAAAGCCCCCCCTAAATAAATGGAAGTATGTGACTGAGAGCTATAATATTTCTGTGCAGACAGAGTTTCTGCTTAATTTTATTGGAACAGCTATCTGGGCTCTGCCACCAATCCTCTTGGGTACTGACTAAGTGAATTTCCCACCACAGGGTGATATTTCTCACCAGGAAAATAAAGGACAATGAATCCGATCTTCTTGATGAGGGATGCAGTGGGGCAGGTGTTAATTAATATTTGTGAAGAAATCTGTGATCCTGTGATGAAAGGTGTTATGTTAGTGCAATTTACTGCATTAAATATAGTAAGATTCCTTGGCACAGATGATTTCCACCATGTTATTCACCAAGTTATTTTGGCTAGGGATCAGCTCAGGCCAAGCTGTTACATCTCAACACCTTCAGTGTTTTGAAGATATTCAGATATAAGTTTGGAATTTGCCCATCTCTGCCTTGAAGCAGTTCAGACCCGCAGTGTAGCAGATATCCTTTGAGAAAAACCCCTGACACTCAATGAATAGGAGCAAAGCCCTCTGCAGTAGCATGTTGGAAGTTGGCTTTGAGGCACTACATCAGAGTCATCTGGATGAGCTGCCATCCATTGTGAAGAGGATGTAATCATTACAGCCAGCAGTGATCTGGTAGGTTATTCAAAAAAAATATTGCAGGTTTTCACACCCGAGTGCAAAGAAAGATGAGAAAAATCATACCTTCAGGGTATATATAATACCTTCAGGGTACGTATAATATGGGTATGTTACCCAACTAATTGCAGCAGGCCAGAGGACATTTTTTTTATGAGTATTTGCTATATTCCCCAGTATAAAATCTACAACTACTTTGGGCTGATGCATAGAGCTTGGCTTGATGTTCAGCATCAGCAGGAATGAAAATGGTTGGTGCTTGGGTAAATGGGGTGCTAGCCATCACAGGGATGTGCAGGAGCCAGCAAGAGGGACTCATCTCTAAGGCTTGGGAACAGGATCAAGAACTTTTCGAACCACGTGTCTTGTTCTGGGAGGTCCCTTGGCTGCCCTGTGTACAGTTTGAAGGCTACGTGATCCCGCACAGCTGCGAACGCCTTTCTTGCAGGATTAAAGAGGTCACTTAGGACACTGCCCAAGCTGCAAGGTCCTCCTCTCTGAGTCTTTAAATAGCCTCTTTCCCTCCATGTCCCCTTTGAGTTTCCTGGTTTGCTCAGGACTATCCAGCTCCTTACCAGAGGAAATCCATATTAAGCCAAAGAAATGCACTGTTTACCACAGAGGATGGTGACATCTGTGGTGGTGCTGAGGACATTTGGATGGTTGTTATGGGAGCAGGGGCAAAGGACCATAAATTCTTGGGATCCTTCTAAAGCTGGATGATGGTAGTATTGTATCAAAGTGCTTTAGTAATAACAAAATTTAGGTTGTAATCACTTTAATTTGAATACTCCCTATTCTGAGGTTGCCTAGTGATACTTCAGAGATCCCTGAACCCCTTTTTTCCCCCTCAGAAATAATGATTTTTCTTTTTTTTTTTTTTTTAAACCTCCATGTATCCAATACTGTAGATAATAACCTTCCAACAAGAAGAAATCACAGTTAGCTGGCTGAATATTGAGGCTGAGGATGGGAGCACACAGACAAGAAACTCTCCAGGGCATTTTGTTCTCTTATTTAAGTGTGAATTTTTAGCTCCACTTAAATTAGAAAAAGCAATTTACTCTGACAAGGCACAGAACATAAGGCACCAAACCTGACTTCACAGTTATTATAAGGCTGGATAGTCAGCTGTGGGAAGAAGACAGCCAGCTGGAAAATCCATAATGCCAGCGGTAAGCGGCTGTGCCCAGCAGTTGGGTCCGGTCCACACCTCTACCTTGCTGGCAGCAGGATGTTGGGAGAGAAGCCTCTGATTTAAGCATTAATACAGTCATTAGCAATGCAATAGTTTCTAGAGGTCTTGGGATAGAGTGAGAACTAATGCTGCTCAGCCCCTAACCTAGTCTTGGTTTTAGCCAGTATTAATTTTGCACCAGGATTTCTCTTCAATAGGCTTTGAGTGCAGAGAGTAGGAAATCTGACTTTGAGATGCAAGTCTCATTACACAGACAGTTAGGCTTCTGACTGCTGCTATTTGTGTGAGCAAATTTATTAAGTGTAAAAGAAAGAAGGATGTATTTTGAACACATCAAGCCCTGTTTCCCTATTTAGAAACAGGCTATTTAAAAACAAACACACAAAACTTGGAACGGGACATCCTATTCCTTGGACTCTCTAAAAAAATAACAGGTCTGGAATTTTGTTAGCTTAGGACAGCAATAGCTTTTCTTTAAAAACAGGCTGGTTTGTTGTTTGTTTTGTGTTTGTTTTTTTTCTAAGCAGTCACACAGCTTCATGAGACTATACTCAATTAATTTAATAGGAGTATTGGTAGAAATCATGTTATGCATTGTCTCACATGAGTGACTTCTTTAATTTTGCATTTATTATTTTTGAGAGTGGAATAACCGCTTTGTATTTCTTTCCCCAAATAAAATATTTATTAGTAAGTATCACACTGCAAAAATTAATGCTGTTTGATTGATTTTTGGGCATCCTCCTTTTTTCAGCATTAATGCTTAGACTCACAGCAAACACGCTCAGTAGTTTGCATGTTTCATTTGCAGAAATACCTTTGGGCAAAAGATATGAAAGCCCAAGAGCTACACAAATGACTGGGTTTATGGGAGAGCTTTGTTTTAAGCCATCACTAAAAGGGGAAATACACTGATAGCCGCTGTCCCTCAAGTGGGACAGGAAAAATCTCATCTCTGCTGGGTCTTCACATCTTGTGGAAAACATCCCAGAAGACTTCCCCGATGAAATGAGATTACCTGTTACTGTGGTTTAGTTGCAATTTTATAATCTTGTCTTGAGTAAATAACAACTTGTCTTGGCCTGTTCCCAGGAGCAGGACAAGGAAGACAGGAACTCCTTCCCTGCGTAATCCTGGGTCAGCAAAATAGCCTGAGCTGCCAGTCAGAAGTATCTAGGGATCAGGCTGCTGTCCTCCAAACCCAATGTTACTAACTAATCACTTGCTGCCTGTGATGTATCAATGACTATGTGCTGGGGTATATTTATTCCTGACTTTCTCTGTCCTGCTGTTCATCTATAAGGCCCCTCAGCCAAGCTTACCAAAGCCCTGGTGTTTTGGGGATTAATTCCCAGAAAAACTTCAGGGAGGAACTATCAGCTGGGAGCTGATTAAATGCATCTGAACTCAACCCTGTGATACTCCTGGTTGGGTGAGAAGGATGGCAGGCTTTGCTGAAGTTAGGCTAAGAAGAGGGGCCCTGGCCAAAAAGTACAGCCATGCTTGATCTTTCAAGTGATGTTTTTGCTACTTTAGCCTTTGTCCATCTGCAAGCCATGAAAGGCTTGGACTTAAAGATCTCCAAGGTCCCTTCCAACCCCTGACATCCTGTGTGTGAAAGGCAGATACAGGTTGCAGTTAATATATAACAATTTGTCTCTAAATCCTTTTAGTGCAATCCTACAGGAGGCTGGTAATTTTGTGATCCAACTTGAGCCTCTGGGAACATTTCTCTGCTCTCATTCCACCCATATACCGTGAACGCATCTTCACTAGTCTGCGTGTATAGGTGTTGTATCTAACATTCATAAGTGCTGGCAGGAATGAAAAATACTTAGCAAGAGGAATTTTACTGTCTTTGCTTATGGTTTGTTCTTGAACAGTCAAACAATATAAATAACTAATGTGTTTATTTTAACCAGAGCTGGGTAAGTAATTTGCTTTAAAGAAATTACTCAATCCATCTTTTTTAGATCAGGCAGAGGTTGTGATTTTCTCATTTGTACTTATGTTCAAAAAGATTCACTGAATATTTTTTATGAATGAATTTGTTGGCAATTCAGCTATAAACAGTTTCGTTTGAGTATTAACTTAAACAATTTAATAGATGTAATAGATTTCAATGTCCAAATATTTGATGACTTTGAAAATCTCAAGCTAATTAGTCAAAATCTGAACTGTTTCTTTTCAATCAGCAAGTTGCCATCTTGCAAGACAACAGCAACTTTAGGGTTGTTTTTTTTTCTATCTTGTCCTGCTATTATGAATTGGAGCTGTGGTGTTCTGCAGTATTCTGTGTTATTCGGTGGTGTCACTGAGGGTAATATGTTAGAATTTGTAATGGGACTAGGGTTTTATCCACTGTTTCATCAAACACACAAGTCATCCAATTTGGTCAATAGTGCACTGAAGGAAGGGAAACAATGGGACATGAACATGGAGTTTTAGTGTTAAAATATAAACAGTAAATACTCAGTTAAAATATTTGGCAATATCACCAAGCTCTAATTTGCACATTTTAAAGGTTGATCTTTCACGTCCCTTCGTGTTCTTTGTTCGTCTGAGTCCCTGGATAAAGCACATGGAAAGTCAGAGGATATCTTATGTCATCACTATTTGTGTTAATGGCTTAGGAAACCCACAATCCAATCAGTTAAAATAAACAACCCAGTGTAATAGGAGCATAAATCAATGAAGACTTCATTACTGAAACCTTAATGTGTAATCCATCCACCTACAGAGGAAAGGGATACTGAAAGGCAGCAAGACAAACCAGAGGACAGTCTGGTTTAGGCAATCCTGATATTTAAAAAGCTGCCGAGAACAGTAACTCTTCCTGGAGTCAGTAAATTTGGTGGATCCTCATCGCTTCCGACAGCTGGCCCCTGACTATGAAGTCCCTATGCTAAAAAATGACAAGAAACACTTGGGAAGAGATCTCTGATCACTCTTTTCTTTATCTCTGGGAGACCTGAGACAGCTCAGGACTGTGGACTAATGAACAAAGACATGAATTAGCAGAATTAATATATGACTAAAACTATACACGTTACCTAGAAGTAACATACTCAGAACTGCTCTGACCCTCTGCAGACTTTCCTCTTGGTGTGGTCCCTTGAGCCAGTATCATGAATTTGGCTCTCTACTCTGAGGTGAGGGTAGCAATACTTGGTGACCCAAGAGTTAGTAGATTACATTAAAGCCATGTATTCTGTTTGTGTTGGCGCTGAAAGAAGCAGTAATCCTACAATACTAAGCCTTTTGATTTCAACATGGTTCATAAAAGGGCCAAACTTTTATGTTCTGTGCAGAGATCTCTGCTTGTTAATACAGTAATGAATAGAAGCAGCAGGTGCTCACTCTGGGAACGCGCCAGCTCTGAGATGGGGATGAGAGATGCACTTTTCCTGTGGATTTTCCCCAACAACAGAAGTCTTTAGAAAGGCAGCAGTGCTCACAACTCTCCTCCCTGAGAACCCCATTTCAGAAGTGATTCTTTACCTGTTTGCTCCCATCTCTCATCCTCACCTGACTCCTCTTTCTTCCTTTCTCTTCCCCTGACCACATCTTATTCTTTTGTGTCACACCCTTGCTGATACTCTCGACCCTGTTGCTCACTTACACCAGCATGAAAAGAGTATTGAGTAGTTAAAGTTTAGTAGCACTGGTAATAGATCAGTACAAGTATGATGGGAATTCTGTTTTCAAAGATTTGGAGCGTGGTTTTGTTAGTCATTATGATTAAAAAAATCCAAACAAAACATAATGTTAAGGATACAGAAGTTAGGAAACATCAGCACTAACACAGATGTTGCATGCAGAAGTCAGCATATATAATTTGTCAGTACAGAAGGAGGTTTGGTTGAGGGAGCTGCTGAGCATCCTATGGAAGTTTTTTGACAGAGGTGGAAACCTGATTCTCCATGCTGACTATCGCCTGCTCTGTGAAGACTGTTTTCCTGCTTCATTCTCCTGTCTCACTCAATGCATACCCTCCCCAACTGTAACAAAGGAGGGGAAAATATGATACACAGCTCCCTAATTAGCTACCCAGTTCTCAGCACCATGTCATCTTGTGCTATGGCTTTAGCAAGGATCCATTGGGGAAAAAAAAAAGGTCCATTTGCATTAATAGTCATTATTACAGAACCAAATTAGAGTCCCCGAATATTCTTTCTATAGTTTCTTTTTGCTGAGTGTTACTTCTCAATTCCTTGTCTTATATATCCAGTTGCATAATGTTAAATGTCTGAGAATGGTTGAATCAATCTGGCTAGTAAAGCGATCCCATATCCAGAATACATACTAGTAGGTTAAGTTTCTGAAGCACAGCAATATTCAGAAATATAGAAGCCATATATTTGCAAGGTATTATCCTATTGTAATCACTTTATCTACCATTAAGTGATTCCATTATAGTTTATGTGATCCTGAAGGACTTCAGGATCTACACAAAGCTACACAAATGCAAGTTTTCTATTATAGTGGAAATTTGTATTGTATTTGTAGGGAAATTAAAAGATTAGAACTTAACCCAAATCCGTCATACAGGAATACAGGCTGGTGATTAATTCTTCAGTCTCAGCAGTGAAATCTGGTTGGAAGAGGATTAAAGAAGGTGTCTAGTGTATCACACAGATGGATGGTAGATATCATGTGTTTCTTTCTCTTCAAGAACAGTGTAACTTCTTTCCTCTAGTGCAAAATTTAAAGTGGATCTAAAGCAGAATGTGTGATGTCAAGGTGTGGTGGTCTTGGTTGAAAATAAGCTTAGGGAATCTTTCTGCTCCCCAGATTCCAGGCTTCCATGTGGTTGTATCTGCAAAGCTGCAAAGACAGAGGAATTTTCTTAAAAATGAGATTAATATAATTAAAGATACTCTTTTTCAACTGCCAGTAATAAGGGATGTTGTTATGTGAAATGACTCCACATTTAACATTTCTGTGTGATACAGAATTTCATCAACTTTAAGGTAGCCACATCAATTCAAAAAAGAGAGATGACATCTAGAATTTAGATATAAAATCTGTAGTAATGATACTGTGTATTAAATATTGTGTAGTATGATCAGTATGTCTGTCAGAGGCTTTTAAAACTTATTATCAGTATGGTTCCACATAATCACTGGCCAAATAGTGCAAAAAGTACTCGGTACCCAAACAAGGATCTCAGTGCCTCTACGCCTCATGATGCACTGCAGCCCAGTGTGGCATGAAGTTCACTGCTCTGAACTGATCCCTAAACTTGGTGTGTTTCCATTTCAGAGCTCCTGTGACAAGGATGTCATCCTGAATATTCTCAGTATCCTCACTGACTTGCTGTCTCTGGGTAAGAAAGCAGACCTCTGGGGCAATGCCTGTGAGCTCGGGGCAGAAAGGGGGTCCTGAATTAGGTCAGGGAATTCATACCTGTATAAACTTGGCCAGGTATTTTCAGGGTGAACAAACCCATAAATTATATCTACAGATCAGCAGTCCTTACTCCTGTGTTTGGAAAACTGAGCTTTTTTGGTAAGTTAAAGAAAAAAAAAAGACCCAGAGAAAGTTGTCTTTTTTTCAAAGATGCTCATGAGATTCAAAGTATTTCATTATCCCTGTCAGTCAGAAATGTTCACCAGTGCCATTGGAGAGAGGGCTGTCAGACAGGGAGAGGAGCCTGGCTTCCCAGAGCACAGAAAGTTCAGCATCTCCCCAAAAGGCAGCTCCACCTCAAAGTGGCAGGGAAGGCTTGTTGCTGCGTGGGCCTGAGCCACATGAAAAAAAAAAAAGTAAATTGGCAAAAGAACTGAAAAAATAATTAGGCTCCGCTTCCTTCCTGCTCCATCTCAAAAAAGTCACTTGCTAAACAATTCTCAACTCAACTGAGCTGCTAGGCTACAGGGGCTGCGTAAGCAAGTGCTGGCGCCTCAAGTGTTCCCCACTTCTTAGTGTCCCACTGCAGACAACACCTGTCCAGCTGGGCCCCTCTTTTGAAGCCCTGAAGTACTGTTCCTCACATAGATGAAGGATTGCCTACGGGGAGGATAGGAGGTACTGTTTCCCCTCCAGTAGTTGAATGTGTGGCAGGCTCCAACCATGGAGCCTGAAGCCACCACTGAAGTCACCCACGGATCAATGTTTGTTGACACAGTGGGACTCACAAGATTAGAGTATGATTTCTTTGGAGATCTACATTTGTTTGAAAGCTGTCTCCAAAGCTTCCCTAGGATTCCTTTTCATTTGACAGAAGCCCATTGCTTGTTTAATTTCCAGTATCTAAGAAAAGATCACTGAGCCTTCTGCTCCTTTGAAACCTGTTGGTGTCTCTGCTTATTTCTCTCTGCTGCACTTAAATGCACAATGAAAAACTTCTGCAGGATGTGGGTTTGTAAAGATAATGACTGCCAGAGCAAGAGACAGCAGAGCACATAGTTTCACCATGCAGCCATAGCCGTGTCTCCAGGCCAGGGGCACCTGAGATCCATGGTCAATTCTGCAAATGCTCTTGAGATTATAGCAATAAAACACCATCAGAAGGCCATGGGCGCTTTGTGTGCTCCCTGCGAGGTGAGGGTTTGTGATAGCGATGGCTCAGGGAAGGGATGCTCTGAGCAGAGTCTCTCTGCTTTTCCCCTTTTCCCCAGGGACTGGACGGAGAATTCACTATGTGATCAGCAAAGGGGGCAGTGAGGCGCTGCTGCAGGCTCTCACCTCTGCTGCCCGGACCGAGCCACCTGACCACAGCACCCTCCTGCCCCTGCTTCGTCTGCTGGCCAGAGTTGGCCAACGAGGTACTGTTGAGCAGTGGGAGACTTCTTGGGTGGGGGGACTCAAGACTAATGTACATCCTCAGCAATAATCAACACTGGGATGTGCCTGATAGACAGCTGTGAGTTTATTTTTGGAGTGTGCTGCTTGTCTGTGGTTTGGCCACATAGACATCCTGCAACAAGGCAGGGTGTATGTATGTGCACCTCATGAGGTTCACACAGGTCCACTTCTCAAGTTTGTCCAGGTCTCTCTGGATGGATTCTATCCCCCAAAGTTTGTCATCTGCCCCACTGAGCTTGGTGTCATCTGCAAACTTGATGCGGATGCACTTGATCCCACTGCACATGTCAACGATGAAGATATTAAACAGCACTTGTCCCAGTATGGAACCCTGAGGGACACCACTGGTGACTGTTCTCCATCAGGACATTGAGCCCTGAATCAGGTCAATCCTCAATATCAATATAAGCTTAAAGGGATTGAGATCAGCCCTGCAGAGAAGGACTTGGTGTTACTGGTGGAGGAGAAACTGGACATGGGCTGGGAATGTGCACTCACAGCTCAGAAGGCTAACTGCATCCTGGGCTGCATCAAAACAAGTGTGACCAAAAGGACAAGGGAGGTGATTTCCATCTCTATTCTGCTCTGGTGAGATCTCACCTGTAGTGCTGTGTCCAGCTCCAGAGTCTTCATCTCAAGACAGACATGAACATGTTGGAGGAGGTCCAGAGGATGGCCACAAAAATGATCAGAAGGCTGGAACCCTTCTGCTATAAAGAAAGGCTGAGAAAGTTGGGGTTGTTCAGCCTGGAAAAGAGAAGGCTCTGGGGAGACCATATTGCAGCCTTTCAGTACTTAAAGGGGGCTGATAAAAAAAGATGGGAACGATCATTTTATTCGATACTGTTGTGACAAGACAAGGGGTAATGGTTTTAAACTAAAAGAGAGTACATTTAGACTAGGTAAAAGGAAGAAGTTTTTTATGCTGAGGGTGGTGGCATGATGGCACAGGTTACCCAAACTGAAACATTCAAGGTCAGGTTGGATTGGACTATGAACAACCTGATCTAATTGAAGATGCCCTTGCTCACTGCAGGAGGATTGGACTAGATGACCTTTAAATATCCCTTCCAACCCAAAACTTTCAGTGATTCTATGATTTGTATACGGTGACTTCAGGTAAATCTCATGTTTTCCTGTTTTCAGTGAGAATAACGCTGATCTAACTCATTGATACATTTGAATGCTTTTGTTACAAGATCATGAGTTACCAGATTTGGTGAAAATATATTTATCAGCACTGCTTCAGAGACCTGGTCTTTGTTACAGTTTGATTCTTATTTGCTTTTCACAGATAAGAAGTTTGGGATGAAAGTGCAGAAGGTAGGAGCAACTGACACAATACTGAGCTTGGCAAGAAGAAACCTGGCCCACCACCTGTATCTCATCCACTGCCTCTGGGTCCTGCGGGTTTGTGCTTCCAATGGTGAGTGCCTGGATTTTCCTCTTCCCCTCTGTGTGACAACCACCAGAGTTCTTT
>JAAGNO010023286.1:0-23652 GCA_033439905.1 Ceryle rudis | reverse complement strand
CCTGCGGGTTTGTGCTTCCAATGGTGAGTGCCTGGATTTTCCTCTTCCCCTCTGTGTGACAACCACCAGAGTTCTTTCAGTGCAAAGAAACATCATTCCTTATTAAGGTTAGTGCCTGCATGCACCCTTAGTATACAGAATCAGGCACAAAAGACAGAATGATCATAGAAATAGGTGCTCCCCAAGAGGCTGCCTTTACAGTGTATTTCATCTGTGGGCTAGGAAAATAAAAGTGCTGTTGTGAAAAATATTTATTGCAATCATGTCCTATTCTAGATTACACACAGTCTACTCTTTTGCTCTCAGATTTAGGTACCTTAAGTGCCTATGCAGTTCCCGTTACCAAAATAGCCAAATCTCACTATTGTTTATTGTATTGATCCTCAGAGTGGCTCCACAAGGAAGGAAAATACAGGTGGAGAAACAGTGAGATAGAAATATATTACTTGTTCAAGGTCCCTCAGGAAGTACATATTAGATCCTGGTCCTACTATCTCCCCCATGTAATATCCCAGCTTCTCTTGCTTGGCAATGCCCTCTTGATAAATAATTCAAGCACTGGGATCTCCAGTGTTCTCTCCCAGGACCATTACATATTCATACAGGCTTTCCCTGCTCTAGAGCACTGGAGTTTTGAGCACAAATTTCCCTTTGCCCACTCTAACCCTTTCCTCTCCTTCCCCGCATCCCTCACCCAGCAGATAATTCTTGACAACCATCCTGTCTGCAGTCTGCTATATGCATCCTAAGATTTAGCACCCCTGGCGCCCAGCCCTGCAGGTCCCTTCTATCTGTACACAGGAGCTAGCTTCATGCAATGGGCTTTCTCAGGCAAGCAGCCAAGCCTCAACATTCAACCTCTCTCTCTGTGATAAGCAGTATTTGAAAGGCTGAGTGTGACTGAAAATGCAGCCAAGGCTAGAAGCTGAAACGTGCCTTTATTTGGGTTTCACAGCTGTGTAGTGACCCTGTGCTGTCTCCCACCCAAAATGATGATCTACACACTTCCCTTCTCCCTGCTTCAGTGCACCTGCATCCCAATTCAGCTGCAGTGTTTGCAGAGGTTTTAGGATGCGCACCGTAACCTCGCCTCCTTTATGTTTACATCAGACCCCAGAACCCCACCTCTGCTCCTTTGCTGGAACATCTGTTACTCTCCAGGTATCTCCACCATTCTCCAGATGTGCTTCCCCCTTCCATGAATAACTTTGACTTTGTAGATCCACCTAGGAAGCTGCAGGGGAGATTATGTGATGGTCTCTGTGGATGTGGTTCCAAACTAGGAGATTACATGCTCCTGACTTTAAAAAATATTTTTATTGAGTGGAACTAAAGAGGATCCAGAAGCATATAAAATTCTGAGAATGCTTAGGTATGAAAGCAAAAAAAGGATGAGTCCTTGTCATAACCTCATGCACCAGTTCTTTGCTCTGGGTTGTTCCCTTCACAATCTCTGCCACCAGTTGTGTGTGGCAGCCCACGTCCCACTCTGGAGGAGGATGAGTTCAAGCAGCCCTGTCTCTAATGAATTACCAGATAGTGTGAAAGTAGCTGGCAAGCCTTGCAAAGCTTTCCATCACAGAACAACTTGGCGGGGACACGGTAGGACTGCAGGAGTTGATGGGCCCTCTGGCAGCTCTCTAGTGACCACTGGGAGATATTTACAAAACAGCCAAAACCCAGCAGTAGGCAGGCAGCCAGGTCTCCCTCTGGCTGCTGTTGATTACTGATCCTTTCACCCTGTTCACTTGTATTTAATATTTAAGGGTTGTATTTGTCCCTTCTTTACTCAGAGATCTTGTCTCATAGTGGGGAGGTCTGGCTAAACACCTAGTTTACACATCAGGCATTTTTGAAATCGATTGCAAAATCTATCTATAATTGTTCCTAGTGTGTTAACAAGTGAAGGATTAAAGGTAAAATTGGCCTAGCTGAAATTAAGCTGCATTCAGAAGCACCCCAGCTCCCCAAACCCACTTCCATACTGATGAATAATAGCACAGAAAAACTCTGCTCTCCATGTCCCTGTGAAATAAACTGTCCTTGTGAGTTGCCTGTGGGAAACACGGGATGAATTTGAGCCCTGTCATTTTGCTGGGAGATGACCTTATTTAACTATGATTTATTCTCTACAGAGTACAATATTTACAGGAAAAAGGGCTTTGGAGAACTCGGGGAAGAACTTCAGGGCTGTTTTTGTATCTGATCTTGGTTCAGGTTGTATCCACAGACAACTTCACGCTTCCATTTCTGTGTTTGTAAAATGACCTGTGAAGTCCAGCTGGGAGTCCAGAGAAATCAGTTCAGAGCCCCAGGGGCAGCTACTCCCTTCCCCACCTCACCTCTAAACACAGTGTTGCAGACCTCCTGCTTCAGATCTGACAGCTTTTCTCTTTGTTGGCTTAGTTACCACAGGAGCTACACTTGGCATCAATGGAGCTATGGAGCTGCTTTTCAAAGTCATCACCCCATACAGCAAGAGACACGTCAGGACAGTCAGGTAGGCAGTAGCCCCAAGGGAACTCATCTTTCCAGGACTGCAAGAAATAAAATTTTGGTTCCACTTGAAGAGACAAAGAAATCAGAAATGGATGCACAATTTCCACTCACTTCAAATCCGCAGGGTTTTTTAAGAAGCAGAAATAGTTCCCTGAAGGACACGTTAATGCTGTGATTCATCATATGATTCATGCTGGTGGCCATTTTTTGTAGTGTACCCTATACAATGATGGCAGTTTGATTGCAGGGTATTGTCCTTCATTTCCCAGTCAGGACTGGATTTTGAGAAGCATGTGCTGGCAGCAGACAAACTGCTCCTGTCTACCTCTTAACAAGAACCTCCTGCCACCACTGTCCCAGGGGCAGGTACAGTGGAATCATGCCAGTGTTGCCTCATCCTCCTTTTGCAGGCAGTTGTGACCAGGTCATCATGATATTTTTGAAGTATGACAGTTCTTACTAGTATTAACCTGGGTCTGTTTTTAAGTCCAACCCAAATATTTCAGATAGGTTTGTTGGGTTTTTTTCTGAAGACAGCAAGTCCATTTTATATCTCCATCTCAGTGTTGAACATTAGTCCCCAAGTTTTCCATTCTGACCACTTCCTCGGATGTTTTTCCAGGCTAACTTTCTAATGTGGAAAATTTCCACAGAAGGGCATAACATGTTTCTGTGACTTGCTCATTATAAACAGGAGTAAGAATTTACTGCTATGAGCTGTGCTCACACAATCATGTTTCCTTAAGCAACACAGAACCTGCCATTCTCCCACTTAGGCATACAATGGTGTGTGGAGCACAGAGTCACTACTTGTTGATGCACATGTCAGCAAGGACATGGCAACATTCAGTCAGATCAGGCTTCTGCATGGACCTGACACGGGTGTGGTTCATGGCTGGTGATTACTGAGGCTTTAGGTTGAACATTGTGTGTAGGTGAGAAGTGAATGGACAGACATGGCACAACAGTTTGACCACTACTTGCTTAATCATGCTTGAAGTGGGGGCCAGTCACTCTGGATGAAGGAACCGGTAAATAATGCCCATCCTACTGTTACCATCAAAGACTGATACCAATTCTCACAATATCAGCAATTACACAATACACTGCATGGGAAGGATTTCAGATTGATTTCCACTAGCCAGAAGTTGCAAACTTGCACATCAACACATGGTACTGTTGTTTGCTAAATGCAGCCTCCTTCCAGTTCTTCTGCCTACATGTCTGGGGCTATATGAAAAGAAAAAGAACAGTTTGCTTTGCTAAATAAGACACTGAGTGGGCCCAGCAGACGTACAACTTCCTGCAGGTGTCTTGTTAATGGAAGACAACTCACTTTTGCCTGCATTTTTGGCTTTCTAGTATAGTGCTAAGTACCTGGAACTGCTTCACAGCTTCAGTTCTCTCTCAGACAGACTACCTGTGATTACTCTACATGATCTGTCCAGAAGTATGATATCAGGATGTTACCTACACAGAGGGTTGGATATCACCCAGCTCAAAGAATATTATTGCTAAGATACTATTCCTAGGATATCTGAGCACCCTCCAAGATTTCCCTCATACCTCATGTTACAACTTTAATCTTTAAAATTCAGGGACCCTGGAGAGCTGTTTTGTGCATGACAGGTTGAGTTAGGTTGAGTTAGACCCAGAGGTGGGCTTGACTTCTGAGGCAACTAAAAGTGATTGACGGGTCCATGCCTGTGCTTAAGAAAGAAAGCAAATTCTACTCAGTTCCATGGTTTCCTTCCTATGGAAGTGTTGGTTTTGATCAGACTAGTGGTAGTTCTACTTCTGTCATAGCCTGATAGGTCAGGATCTGTGTGTAATGGGACTTGGGCCTGGATCAGTTCTCCATGAAGCAGTGGGACTGGCTGCATAAAGGCTTGTAAGTTAATTTTGTGGAAAGCTGCTTTTTCCATTTGCTCTTTCCTCGGAGTGAAGTCTAAGACTTGGTATCTGTTATACATTCCTAGCCTGGCTTTTTGCAGATTCATTCTGAGATGCAGTCAGTGCTGCTGAGAGTTGTAATATAGACTGCAGAGTGCTCTAGAATGCTCACTTCTAAGCAGAAAGGGAAAGAAATCACCTTCAGGGAAACACACCGCTTTTGATTTCAACTATTCCAGACTGTCAGAGTGCAATCTTTGGGGTTTTCATCCTGTTACCTTATGTACAAGAATTGTTTTGAACTTTCTGTGGCCTTTTTTTCCATTTGGGAAACATACACACCTACCAGAACGTGCAAACTCAAAATTTCTCTTAATATAACTCCAGCTTTATTGTTAATAAATAATTTTATTTATTGCTGAAAATCTTGGATTTATTTTCCCTTTGAAAAAGAGTTTCTTATACATTAATTGTTGTCTACTTGAGCTTCCTCATTACTAGTTCAGTTTTCTAATGTCTTTTTTATTTTCCTAAAATATTTGTGCTCTTCTTAAAACATATTTGTATGAGTGTGTAAATGGAGGATAAAATATTTCCTGGGATCTAGCTCACAGAAGAAGGTGATTTGGCTCCTACCTACACTTGGTTTAATGACCAAGGACCATAAATCAGCTGATGTCTGGTAGCCACTCATCTGGCCTGCCTAGGGCTCAAAGCTGCTTCTTTCATTTAGTAACTAGGAGCAGCTGAGAAGGTCAATGGCTCAGTGGAGGCAGTCTGGTTTTCATCAGAAGCAGCACACAAACCTGTTTTGTTTTTTAAAAAAGCTTGCAACTTATTTAAAGACATGAGTTTCTTATTACTCAGTAGGCATTGTGCTTGCTTCCAATTCATTTAGAAACACTGCTTGCACAGGGGAAAGTGGCTTCAAGACTGCTGAAAAGAATTTAGGTCCTGAGACCAGAAGTCCAGACTGTAGGGTGGGTTGCAGATCTTCTTTCCCAGCATTAATGAATGCCTGGGATAGCTATGGTCTGGAAATCCCAGGCATCTTTACAGTTCATCAGAAAATGGAGGTGGGTACATATGAAAATGTTCTTCTATTTTTTTCAGGTACTCTAGTTAAAAATTTGTAGGGTGACTGGGGGAGGAAGCTTATGGATGGGTTTTCTAAGATGAAGGAAAGAATAAAAAGGGGTTATGTGCTTTGTCTAGTTCAGCGTGTGTTTTTGGTCATCTGACACTTGTGTAGCTCTTCCCAAAGTTGCTGTGGCTATGCTGAAATCTGGAGTGCATTATTTTGGTGTAGCTAGTTAGTCACTAAGACACCTGTTTCTTTTTGTCTATCGATATGGAACTTAACGAGAACACTAGTCTGTAACCTGCCTACAGAGGAAAACTTCAATGTCCTCCCAGGAAGGCTCTGATCCTCCCTTTGTATTTCTCTTGATACCTTCTCTCCACTTCATGACTATGGGCCACCATGATTTGCCTTGCTGCTGGGAAGGAACAGCCAACAACTGTGGAGGCTGAGATTACCCTTGTTCTTTGATCAGCTGCCAGGAATGTAGCACTGAAAATGCCCCACTTCTCTTGCGGATACTCTTGCATTCTCCTGTCCTGGGCAGCAGCAGGACCAAGGTCACTTTAAGAATCTGCCCTGGAGAGTGCACTATGAGAGCTATTTATTTAGCCAGCTAAGATGTGGAAACAAGATACATAGTTCTATTTATTTTTCCCAGTGGCAAAGCTCTGGGTTATTTAGAAATAGTCTCCCATGCTCCAATTGACCTTCTCTGGGTGCATGCCAAGTAGCTCTGATTCCCCTGAGACTGTGACTCATGGACTTTATTGGTGGTAGTTAGGCATTTGAGGTTTTAAGGTTGCTGGTGCCATAGCTGTATGGATCTCTCCAGGACCACCCATACCTGAAGAAAAAGCCACATAAAAAATTGAAACTCAATGTTTAGAGAACTTTTGAGTTGAGCACTGTGAAATACAAGTGAGATGGAGAATCTAGGCTATCTTGACCATCTCTCATCATGCTGTCCTGCAGAGAAAGTTTTCTGATACCTTTTATAGGGGCAGTTTAAAATAAAGCCAGATGATGCTCTGGTTCTCTTGGTTCTGTTTATGTCAGTAGCTGTGATATTTGAGATGAGTGTGTGTGTGTGTGGGAAGCTCAAATCTTCACTCCATCAACACCTTCTCTAATGCAACATCCCTGGTGCCCTACACAGTGCAATGCCCCCTGCTCCATTCACCTTACTTATTCCCTGTATGTTCCATATCTTCTGCCCTTCTCCTGCTTTCCAGTGTCACTTTCAACACCTTTGCTCATTTTCCCAACTTGCTTGTTCTGAGAGATTTGGATGTGTTGTGTGCAGCTGGATGTGGAATGTAACACTGACAGATGTTTGCTCTCTGGCCAACCAGGAGCTGGGTCTCTTCTGCATGACTGTTTTCCAAGTGGCCAAGCATCAGATATCCTCCCCAGGCTGCTGGCATGTCAGACCAGTGGCTTTAGAGGTTGTACATTGCCTGCAGCTACATGTTGTACAGGCCACTTTTAGGGCTACTCAAGTTGAAGGTAGATTATCACAGTAAGTGAAAATAAAACCCCCGAATTTGATTCTTTCATATGAGGAAGCTCTTTGTGTTTTAAAAAATGGCAAATGATGGTGTGACTCATGTCAGTCATTCCCTCCATTACATTTTCTCCTTCTGTTGTTAAAAGGTTGGCAGGCAGTCTTATTTCTGCAGTTTCAAGAAAAGCGATTTAGAAAGTGTTTTAAAATACTTTTGTTTCTCAAAGCTCTTTGCGACTACAGCTACTGGCCACACTGAGCAAAGCTGGCTAATGGTAAGTGTTCATATAAACCTAATATGAGAGATTGCAACAAGAATTTGTCAGAATTAAAACCTCTTTTTTTTGTGAATATTCACAAGGCTTGGCTTTCAGCGCTGGGTTGTTCCAGTAAAGTTTGATTACTTAATTAAAAGTGGAAAGTGAATAAAAAGGGTCTGGGAATGGTGCCAAATTAATTCACTAGAAAATGTGAAGTGCAGAAATTATCTGCCTTTGCTCATGGTCCAGCGTTGCCCACTTCTGACATTTGATCACAATTCTTCTTATGTTTGGTGCTTACTGGATGGTCCCAGCTTCTCAAGTGTTTGTCAATAATCTCCCTTTCCGTTAAAGGGAGGAAATCCTCTCATGTAACTATTCCATGTGAGGTGAATATCTGGACTCCTCAAATACAGAAGAAAGAAAAAAAAAAAAAGGCAAGTTCTCTTCACCTGTATCAAATGTTTTCCTCTAGAAACTTGAGGTGGCTTGGAAGTGTTTATTTCTCTGCTGAGTGGAGGATGAGTCTGAAGGTAACTTGGAAGTAGTGTGATGGGCATTTATGTTTGGGTCAGGTAGATGGTTACTGAGAGAGATTTGGAAAATGCAGCCCTCCCCAAATAGTGTCAGGGCTCAAAAAAAAAAACCAAAAAAACCCCAAAAAAAACAACAGGAGGAAAGGAGAACACCACATGTGCCTTTTCTTTGGTGATGTGTGCTCAGGGGTGACTTGAGAGGGGAGTGACTCATGAATCTGAAACATGCATGAATAATGATGACGCTGTGGTTATGGTTAAGGAGTGATTCCTGTATCATATGCTTCTGTCACAATGTGACCTGAGCAGAATATTTTTACTGGAGTACTCAAAGTAGAGATCGTGTAAACAAAAAGAAGAATGTCAAGGTGATAAGAGAGTACATTTAAAGCCAAAAGCCCAAATCCAATGGGTCTGTATTCCCTTAACCTTAATCATGGATAACTTATGGCTGGTAGACCACCATATACGGTTGCTACAATTCCATCTCCTGAATTGTCCTAAACTTTTAGTTGCTCTCTGCTTGAACATAAGAACATGTTGTATGGGCGCTGCCAACCAATATTTTGAGAGTGAGAAGAAGCTCAATGCACTAACAGGGTGAATGGTTCCTCTGCAACTTGATGTGGTAGCTGTTGTGACTGGCTCTTTTTGAGGCATGCTCCACATACATCTTTATGTCTTTGCTTATTTGGCAACAGTTCCTGATGGGCGTTCAAAAGCAAATCATCCTAATTTCTCATTAGTTTGTGTTTTGCCATTAATTGCGTTGAGTGGTTTGGATGTTTAATTAGAAAGCAACACATGATTCCATTGGAATGTGGTCAGAATTAATCAATGCTTAGTGCTGCTTATTCTCAAATTGCTATTTGGTTCATATGATCCTTGTAGAAAATTCACAGGAGGGGCTGAAATATTTATTTTGAGCTGTATCACAACTAAATGACACACTTCCCATCTAGGCATCATCTACATGGGATTTAGCCTAGAATTCCTGCTAAATAAAACTGGTAAATACTGTTCTGAATGAGATGATGCCAGAAATAAGGCAAGAAGGGTTGTCTTTAAAATTCTTGTTTATATTGAGAGTCTTTTTAACTTGACTAATATCTCAGATAACATGGAGTAGAGATGGGTACATCACTAACATAAGTAAATAAACCCTACTGTTCAAATTTAATGAAATGAGCCACTGTAATAGAAGAAATTATCTTGGAGCCAAAGGTGTCCCAGTTTCATGCACATCCTTCTCCTCTGTTCTTTTTACGGTCTGTGTGGTTTCTCTCAAAGAATGACCTGTTCTAATATTAATAATAAGTTATAGAATCTCATTTCATACTGATGGTATCTCGGTGCTGCTTTGCAGAGTAAATAGAGTTGCATTGCAGAATTATACTTTACTGGCATTCTACCGTTAATAGCAGCAGATGAGAGAAATTGAAAAATTAAGAGGTAGAGGCAAGGGAGAAAGAGATGCTTTCAGATGAGATTTGAAAATAGATGAAGAATTGATGAGGCAGAGAGGAATACCATATACCAAGGTTGTTCCAGATGGCTGGACAAACAAATTGCATACAGAAACCCTGGTGCCATCTCTTGGTAGCCTCTGGTATGGCAAGATTAAGCACAGATACACCTGCCTCTGGAGCATAAAAAAATTGGTGAATGAACATTATATAACGAGAAATCCACTTCTACGCTTAACTTGCTGTGTCATAGGAAGGGAGGAACTGTTTTATAAATGGACCCAGTTAGTGAGATTGTTATTTCTGAAAGAGTTGTTTGTTTTGTTCTTTTAGGTCTAGCTTATGTTTTACATCTATTTCAGGTAGAAGACACATCTGGATAAAGCTTTCAACGGAAGGCCTTTCTTTGCTTGTCCATTATTTCTTTCCCTTTGGTGAGCTAGAGGGTTATATTCGGAAAGATGGTATGAGGGCAAGTTCCTGCTGTTCTCAAGTTCTTGACTTTTCACACCCAGTGGCTATGGCAGATGCAATTCATGGCTGAGCTCACATGATGCCTTTGGGTACATCTGTGCTGCAGGCAACTCTGTGCTAGTTGGGCGGGAGATTCTCTCTGCCCTAGCTTTAATTTACATCATTCTGCTAACAACTGTTAAGGCTTGAAGCAGAGCCTGCAGTGTGGGCTACCCAAGCTTCTCAGGGCGTATTATCCAGCCTGGGAGTATTATCCATGTTGCCATATCTGTCTCCCTGTTGGTCGTTGTGCTAACTAGATTAAAGCTAACACTTGGGTGCCTGACTGCATTGCAATCTCATTGTCTCTTAGGAGCTCTCTATGAAGTGCGCCTTCCACATAGCTGGGGAAATCGCTGTCACTCCCATTCAAATGGGAGGCAGGACTTGATTTGGTACATCATTTGTATCTCAGAGTGTTTCCCAGAGTTAAATGAATTGTTAATGTTAACAATGATTCCTTGTAGCTGAGTATAATAGACCCACAGAAGGACAGATCAAGACTGGTATGTACTGGTTATGCTAAGCCTTTTGTAAGTAGCACAGAAGGAAAAGAGTGGAATAAATACAAACTTAAAAAATGAGAACAGAGATAGGATTGTGAAATTATTCATAATCTAGGAAGAAATAAAAGGTTTGGAATGACTTCTGGAAGTTGATGGGTTATCTGAGAGATGAGGAGGGGCCAAGCTTCTCCTGATCTGAAGGTGTGGAGAGAAGGCTTTCACCTCTGGTGGTAGGGCTACAAGAATAGAAGTGGCAAAAAGTCTAACAGTAGAAGATAAATTAGCTCTCATGTCTGAAGTGCTAATCTGAGACATGGTGTGTTACTGTGGGCAAAGTCACCTGAGATCAGACTTTTCAGACTTTTTGTATGCTCAAAGCATACACTTAAAATTGCACCTTTCTAATGCCTTCCTAAGAGTGGTGAGGGTATGGTCAATTGTGTCTGAGACGTTCATTGGGGGCAGAGATAGAGAGGGGGAGAAAATGCGAAAAGGAAGAGAAAAGAGTAGCCAGTTGGTGAAAGGTTTTATGCCCAGGCAGGATGCAGTTGAAGTGGACTGTGGAGTGAATGTGGAGCTGGCAGAGTGAAGAAAGGATTGAGCAACATGGTTGTGTGACCTTGTAAGTGTGATTGAGGTGGACATTTAATGCCAGAAGCTTTCAGAAAGCATCAGCCAGACAGCTCTAGGGGACTGGGAATGAAGGGAAGGGATTTCTGAGCAAAGCTTATCTGAATTTGCTCATTGAGGTGATAAACAGGTGCCCACCCTGCCTGTTTGCCTGCATCCCTTTTCCTGTGTCAAGGAGACACAGAAAGAATCCCCTGTTGGAAATCACTGAGCTGAGTAATGACGTGAATCTCTGATAGGGGCCAGAGAGTGAGTAGATAAAGCTGAGAGCACTCACTTGTGTGTCAGCGCATATGAGAGCCCAGGAATCTCCTCTCCTTTGCCTTGATTTATTGCCATTTCTTCTCCCACTCAGAAGCCTGTTACCCTTATGAAGGGGGTGGGAAGCAGCTGTGAAATCCTCCTCACAAAAGCTTTCAGTCCAAAAGTAGAAAAGGGAAATTGGATAGAAACCACAATGAAAGGAAGCCTTAGTACAGAGCTTCTACAGCAAAAAAAAATTGTACAATGCTGGCCCTGAGCAGATGCTGTCCCCATGAGGAAAACCCTAAGAATTTCCTGGTTTTGCTGTGGCTTTTTTTCCAGCTCCACCAGTGCTGGCAATACTGGCAGGTGAAGTGTAAGCCAGTCTCTAGAACTATCAGTGGTTTTAAAGCACAGCAGTGATTAGACCTGCCCTGAGCAGAGTTATATGACACGGTGTCAAAGCCCTTAGCAACAGCCTTTCTACACTAGGATTCCCTGTCTTGATAGCACTGTTGGAGCCACATCAGCTGTAGCAGCAGCGGGGTAGCTGGTTTTAGCAATACAGAGGCAACACTATGAACTCATTTCCAGTGGGCAGGAGAGAGAGACAAACACAGACAGACTGAGCTCCAAAGTCTTCACAGTTGCTTGCAGGCTCTTTTGGGTAGCTATCAAACACTGATTATAGAGTATAAAAGAGAAATTGTAAATACTAAAGTATGTACCATGAGCAGGTGAAATGAGGTTTGTTAGGGAGAGAAGGTTTTGTAGAAGCCGTGCTACAGATGCAGCACAGGTCTTTGGCTTGCTAACAGTGGCAGGGCTCTTCTCAGTCTCTTTATCAGCAGGGCAACACTTGGAATGGCAGCAATGCCAGTAAAATCTGTAAATAAACCCAGAGTTGAGCTGTTCTGGGATGTGTTCAGAGACAGGGCTTGGAACATGGAGGGGAGAACCTGAAAGCTTGAGGAAGTGGCTGGTGAGGAAGAACAGGGCTGCTGACTCCTAATACGGCTACAGCTCTGGGGTTGGGAACAGAAACTCCCCCTAAAGCGTAAACCTTGGAAAGGTCATGGCTCTGGGATCGAGCTTTTACTGTCAGGCTGCAGCAACAGCCAGACTACTGCAGAACAGAAAAGAGAAAATCATTCCGTATCTTTGGCATCATCCAAGGAGAAAATCGTCCCTATCTACTCCATGTGTTTCCTTGCTGTGTTAAATGGATATAGTTTGGGGATATAATACGGTCCCTGTGGACCATAGGACATATATTGCAATGGCACAACAGCGCTCGCTGTCTACTCAAAAGCTTCATTTCCTTCTTGTTTTTCATTGCTGTTTTAGATCACACTTACATATTTGTGGTTATTCCAGCTTTCACCACCTTCCAGATTTTTCTGTGTAGAAAAAACAAGGGCACGTGGAAGAACCGTACTGTTAATGATCATATTTTTTACTGTGCTTTTTAATTATTTATCCCCATTGCTTCATTCTTATATTTACAGCTCAGGTTCTATCAGCCTTGTCTTTGATATGGTCTGTTTTCAAATCCCAGAGTTTGGCTTAATTACATCAGATGGAAGCTTTCCAATGAAAGGAGAGAGGGTGGAAAAAAATATGGTAACTTTTATTACTTAGGCTTCTGCAAATTATTGCCTAAAAAACCCCTGCAGTTATGCCAATGTGACATTGCAGCTTTCAAATAGAAAAATATCAGGAGAATTTGACCCAGTATTTGCTGCATTTTGTCATGTTACTGACTTTTTCTTCCTACTAAATCCTCTCCCTAAGTGTTGTGGACAGGCATCAGCTCTAAGATGTGATCAGATCATTGCTTAATAGGGAATTATACATGTGTAACTGAAAAAAATTAATTAGTCTGTGGTTGGCTCGATAAGCCACAACAGCCAGATGCTGGCTTTGAACCAGTCTTGCAAACTCCATGGTGCAGTGACCTATATTGCACTCAAGGCTAGCGCACACTTCTTGCTCTCCAACTTCCTTGCTTGTGGATCTGGGGATGGAACCCAAGGCTGTACTTTGCTGCCCCTGGTAGTACAGCCCTCCTGGTCATCCATCCTCTCAGAGTGTTAATGCATCCTGCATTGCTGAATCTCAGTCACCAGTTGGGCAAAATGCTGTATGGGAGGTAAGACAGGAGATCTAAAAGAACACACTATTTCTCTGACTCTTGGGCATACTACTAAATTAAACATACTTCTCTTTATTTCCCAGGACCCCTACCTGCGCTACAGTTGTCTTATATGGCCCATTGTTGTTCTTTGAAATGCTAAATACCTTGAGGTTCTATGGTTGCAGAGAGGCTCATCTCTGACCTGCAGCCTGTAGGATGCCTTCCCTGCAGTAAGATGTTCTACTGCTGTCCTGCCTGAGCTGCGGAGATGAGGACATGACAAGGACAAATTCACAGCAGCTGTTGGAGTGGTGGTGCACCTACTGCTGTGTGGGGCTGTGGCATTATGTGATAGTGGCTCAGCCTACTTGCACAGACAACTTCTGCAGAAGGTGCATCGTCATTTGCAACATCTATCTTATTTAGTTTGAACCTGCTCACATGTCCTCAGATGACTCTTCTGTCTTTCCTATCACAGCTTGGAGAACCAGAAAGCTGCTGCAGGGCAGTGTGAAAGCTCTGCACTTCCCACACCTTTGCTCTTCTTCCTGCGAAGAAGTTATCTCCATTTATACTATACAATACAGCAGTATCCCCATTTCCCATTCCCACCTCAAGGGAGACAAACCACAGAATGGCAGAGGGAGTCAAATAGCCAGATGGCCTTTTTTATGCAAAATCTTTACTGAAAATCCCAGGCTCATTAATAAGCTTTCCTCCCTGCTGTGCAATTGCAACATCTATTTTCCCAAAGTTTTCATGCTCGCTGTACTTGCCTGTGGCAAAACTAGTCAGTACTATGTGTTTCTAGAACTGTTCTGCAGGTGGTTTTCCATCCTCTGTTCTGACGACTCACAGTGGGTAAAATAGTTATTTCTTTTGCATACAAGACAGGTTTGAAAAACCTGAAACCCAGCTGGCTATTGGTGCTGACTGAAGGGACTTGGGTCAGTAAGGACAGAGTTTTCTGAATGAATGTCCATATTTTCAGAGATATTTAGATGTGTGAAAATGAAAGGGAGTGTAACCGTAACAGAAAGCCCCTTGGCAGATTAAATGCTTAACTCGGACAGTTAAAAGGTAGTTCTGACCTTAGTATACAAAGGGGCTTTGAAAAATCCTGCTGAGTGCTAGCTGCATGTTTAGACATAAAAATACCTTTGAACTTTAGGTCAAGATGCCTAATGTGAATCTGTTCGAGATCGCTACTTTGCGTTTCTCAAGCATGTTTATGCATTGTTCTCAATTTGAGACTGATTTAATAGTACCAATTAAGTTCAGTATTGTGTACACACACAGCTTACAAATGAATACTCTTGATATTTCCAAGCATGTTCATATTTGGCAGCATGTGTTAAAACCATCATAGTGTAAAGTGCCCAATTCAAAGTAAATTCAGTGCTAAAGGCCTAAGGATGTATGAGAGGGAACACAAACATTGGAAGAGACGAAAAGTGGGGGTAGCTGGAAATCAGGAGAAAATTCGTGACAGCTTCTGCATATTGGCTTCTGCATATTTTCTCCTATATATTTTGTTAAAATTCCACTTGCATGTTTGCTTTTCAGGCAGCAGTAACTGACCACCATCCTTGGGGATTTAAGTAAGAGCAATAGATAGGAACTGCCTAACCTGTGTGCATAACAAGGGCAATGATGCCTTACCTACTTGGGAAGAACATGGAGGTTGATAAATGGAAAGTGTTTCATGCAAGAAGATTAATTGGCGTTGATATCTTTTTCCACTTGCTCCCTACGCAAATGTGGATGTAATGCTGTGTGCTGTCAGTGCTACAGCTGATGTGTAAACAGCTACTCACACGTTCAATCCATGGCCTTAGTACTACAGGCAGACTGTAACTGGCCACTTGGAAATAAGCAGGACTGAGCAGGGCTATGTGGTGACCTATATTATGTGCATTAGATTATGGGCTGTGTTATGACATTATTGCCAGTTCACAGCCACCCAAGTTGCATCTTTTCATGAAGCACAGGGAGAATGATTCCAGTAGCTATGCTTGCATGAAATGGCTTCTTGTTCTGGCATATGCAAAGAAACTCTGCAAGCCAACTTTCTTCCCTAGAGGTTTTAAGCTTTAAGTTTCCTTTGGCTGGACTTTATGGATGTGCTTCATCTGAATAGGACCAGAGGGGAAAGTGAAGTGCCATATAAACTCAAGCTGATGGATCTATTTCTAGAGCCTTGTAATATGGAAACAGTACCATTAGATTAAAACCAACAAACACAGTCTTTCATCTTGTGTTCACTATAAGTCTTTCTTCCTCTTATTCTGAAGCATCTGACTTTTGCTTAAAGAAAAGGCTGCCACACAAGTCAGCTTTGTTTCTTGGTAGAGATCAAGGAAGATGGTGCTTTCTTAGTCCTTCAGCTTCATGTTTCCTGTTCTTTTCAAGCCTCTTAAATTTTACATATTTTTAAAATAACTTTCTGTGAAAGCCATTTATTTCTTTGTTTAAAAAGACCAACCGAACAACACAAACCTCAAAATCCTAAGCAGTGAGACTGAAGGAATGGCTGAAATGAAAACTCCAATTTCCCATCCATCTCAGCAGCCTAGTAACATGCAGGTAAAGGTTGCTATTTCAAACACTGCTGCTTTACAGCTCAAGAGCAGCTTTCATTACAAAGTGCTTTTTGAAGATGATGTACCCTGAGATTACTGCTGCCTTAGAGATGGTTTGTACTAACCAGTAGTCAGGGAGAACTACAGCTCTTAGCCTTGATTACTTTGAAACCAGCCTCCCTTTTGTGCTCTCAAATAGCTCTGGGCGCAAGCAGTGACATGTTAGATACCTCACTACCCGGGCTGTCGGCAACACAAGCTGCCCTTGGATATCTCACTTCCCACAATTGATAGTATCCATAAAATAAAAATCTTGCAGTACTTTGCAGGCATTATAGTGTGAGTGCAGACTCATTTGCTGGCAGCGTGAAGTCCTGGGTACCCCCAAGCGCTACCTTCTTTTTTTATAGTTCACTGTCAGACTCCCCAGTGGCAAAGCACCTGCAATTCCATTACTCTTAGTGAGGACAGAAGTCATAGTTGCCCTGCTCAGATGTGAGTCTAGCATTCCAGGGTATGTCACCAAGCAGTGCCCTTTGGCTACATCATGCAGTAAGCAAGGTTTCACCACATACATGGACTGTGTCCCTTTCCCTGCTCTTACTTTGGGTGTACACAGCATTCAGAAAAATTCAAGACAGAATGACCCAGAAGCAAGCAGAATGGGGCTGTGTCTCTCCCTTGGGCACTACCTTGCTGTGAGCACAATGTGCATGTCAGTCCCTGGGGTCTCCAGAAGGAAAGCCAACAGAACAGTGATCTCTTTCTAACTAGTAGCTGAATTGGGATTGGAAGATGCCTGTCTGGGGAAAGGAGGGGGATTTAATCCTGCTCACTGACACGCTTTAATGATGTATGAGATGTTTTGTAGGGCTGTGCTGCCGTTTAGTAATGGATGTGGCCTTGATGAGTATCCTCACCACTCCTCTTAATCAAGGACAGCATCAAACCCCTTTCTCAGTCCCCCTATGTATGTCCTTTGGGTGGGAGAGTTGGATTCTTACACCGTCAGCCTGAAACTGCCTGGGTGATCAATCTGTTAAGAATCCTGTCTCATTGCGATCCTTCCAGCCCCTTCATGTTGACATGAATGACAAGCTGTCACAGCCTGCCTCAGCCATATTGGCGACATCTGACCCTAGAGAGGGAGTTGACAGGAATGAGAAAGCTTCTAAGGTATGGCTTCTGCCTGAGGAAGCAGTGCCAGCTCTGCACCATGCAAAACGCCTGGGCACTTTTTTTGGCAAGCATTTAAGTGTTTTTTGTGTACCTTGTTCTTCTTTGTTACTACTTTAAAGATAATTTAATTTAGAGCTGTAAAGAATAGGTTGAATTTTTAGGTCACAGCTGTCTCTCTTTCTATATTTGTTGTACATGAGAGAGTAGGATCCTTGTAAGGATGCCTGGAGGATAACCCTGGAGTTACTCTTCTTTCTTGGAGGCAGAGACTGAAGAAGTTGGAAGGCTATAGCTTTTCACTGATTTTAACCTAACAGGCTCCAGGGCAGGCAGAGATGTTTGGAAGGTGCTACAGTGAAGGCTTTGAACTGAACCTGGGAAATGAAATATGGTCATCGTATTAGCCATGAGAGCAAAGAGAGGAGCTCACACTGAGGCTTCTGCATCACAACTGTAACTGCTCTACAAGTAGTAGCACATCCTTTCGAGAACACATTGACTTCAGCTCACTAAAATGCAAGATAGAAGAAAATTTATTTCTGGATCTGTTACAGGGTTAAAAAGCAGGGAATCATCACTCTTTTTGCTGTTAAGTCTTACTGGATCTTAGCAATGACTTTGGCACCTGTGTACGCTTTTTTTTTTCTTCCCTCACAACCCTCCTCTCATTGTTAATAGTCCTAATAAATCTTTAAAGATTGTTCAGTGTGCATTTAATTTGTTGTTTTTTTTCTCCTCACTAATTCTGTTCAGCAAGACGAATGGCATTGCAGAGAATACGTTCCATAGAATATGTATATTTGTCTTAAAGACAGTGTGTGCTTTTCCAAGAAAGAAAGAAAAGTTGATCACTGAAAGTGAAGTAACCATTAGAAAAGGATCATGTGATTTTTATTCCCTTTCCTTCAGCATTACATGGAAAGCACATCTGTGCATAACAGCTGGATCTCCAAACTCCACCTGTTGACAGCGTGTGGGACATGGCAAGCTGTGAGCAGGGTTTGCCTTTATCGTAAATTTTAATGCCTAGCTAACAAGCTGGAATTAAAGTGGACATGATGATGGGTGTTTTTGTGTTACTTCTAGACCAGCAGTGCTATGAAAATGCCATCAGCATAAGCAGCTTGTGCCCACCCATATTTCCAAGACTTGTGAAGCTGCTGGTTTTAAGCTTTTAAAACAACTCGCTGTGCAAGTGCCTGCATATTTAAGATCTGTATTTCTGGGCCACAAGGGAAATGACTACTCAAGGCATCTGTCTCGGATGAGATCTGCCTTCTGGTAGGATTTATAGAGCACCTATTGCCGTGGTGGATACATGTTGTTTCTAAATGTCTCTCAGTTGTCAAATGTGAAATTGTCTTTTGAGTGAGTTGCTCTGTGAATGTATAAACTCCAGTAGTTAAGTACGAGTCCCAGGGGTTGGAGGTAAATTGCAGCCAGACAATACGTATGCTCAAGGGCACTTAATTCCTCACAGAAACAGGGGCTGTGGAAGTCTAGGGGCTTTAAGCCTGTAAGCTCTAATACCTTGAGCCCTTGGTCAGGGTTCCCACTGTGCTAGATGCTGCACAAATATATATTGCATGGTCCCTGCCCCATGCTGCTTGTGATATAAATAAACATGACAACAACAAGGGAGTACACGGAGAAATAGCAGGGTGAAGGGCAAAAGGAGGGAGCATTGGCTGAAGCATTGCAGGTTGCCAGGCAGTGGGAGAACCTTTTCTTATGTTTCTATAAAAATAGTGCTTCACATCTTTATTATCCAGGTGTGATTGCCTTTAGGAATTGGATCAGGCATCACAATTAAGAGGTACTTAATGAAGCACCAAGTCATTAGCCTTCATTCAATAATATGAAGAGGATGTTTCATGTTAAGCATATAAAAGGTGCAATCTTGCTGGAGAAGGAAGGCTGGTTAAATTACTTGGGGACTGACTTGTGGAGCCCTTTTGGATAGTTTATTTGTTCTGCATTTGGCTTTTTTGCTGTTCCCTGTCCATAGTTCCAAGATACTACTGAACAGGTGGGCACCAGTGTATGTCTTATGAGCCTTAAAATCCTTTCATGTAGTCTACCATGCATCTCTTCTGGAGTGAGGTTTTGGTTTGGGGTAGGGGTGTGTCTTTTTTTTTTTTTTTTTTTTAAATACCTGGGTGGAACAGAAATAAATTCTCTATTCAAAAGATGGAAACAGAGGTACAGCATTGTTTGTCATAGTGCCCAGGGCTACAACCTGTAAGCTGAGATCACTGCAGAGAAGAGAACCTAAGAGATCTGAGCTTTGAATCTTCTTTGTCTGCAGTGATTTCCAGTTAACACTGTCCCGGTAGTTAAGACCTGAAAGTGTGACCTAGGTGACTTCTATGCTTTTTAGCAGCCTGGTTTTACTCACTAATCCAATTGTGCTTTGGCTTGGGGAGTGGAGTTTTTCTTTGTTGTTGCCCCTGGTTCTTAAGCACAGGATCTAGAAGTTGCATTTGTCTATCTGTCTGCTAGTTGTACTCCTGCCCTGATATCCAAGCTGCTGACTTGGAAACACTTCAAAGTGTTCTTTAGAGTGACTGTCTCAGCTGCTGCTACAGGGAGTTTTTAATGTTTCTGATTATGAAGCAGCATTTATTATGCCTTTTAAGATAGGGCAACTTTACTTATACATCCTGTTTTTTTGAAATATATAAATGACTCTCCTTTGAGATACACTGGGATTGACAAAACAACTAAGATTTTACTAACATATTACCACAAAGAACAGAAAATCAGAGGAAGGCATCTGGACAGACTTGGCAGTTTTTACAATGATTTCTCCCCCCCTCCTCCCTTTCCTTCTTGAAATGAATGCAGAGTTCTGCACTGGGCACACTATCAATTTCTCTGGTCTAGCATATGGCTCATCAAGTCATCTTTCTGTGCTCTTAAACTTTTCCTCCTATTCCCATCTTCCCTTCGCCTCATCCCACCATCATGCACAATTTATTATCTCCTTTCTCTCTGTATTCTGTCCTAGGCATAGTCATATTATTATATTTTCTTGTGCCAGAAAAGATGCTGTTGGTTTGCTATACAGTGTTAAAAGGTTCCAATATTGTGGCAAACGCCACTTGCTTGGCTTGCTGTACGCCTATTGATGCATCCTTCAGCTTACTTCTGTGTTCAGTGAAAGTCCCTTCTACATTCTCTTCTATGACTTCTTACTTGTTTCCCATGGTATGTTTTAGATGTTTGAATTTGTTCAGTGTTAAAGATAGATAATATTCTGGAGATGCTTGATGACAGCTGACTTAAAGTGTAAATTATAATGCCAATTTAAAGTCCAAACTTAAAACAAATGCAGGTAGATAACTCTACACAGTGTAGGTGTGAACTCCTTTCCCAGGATAACTGTGGATGCTAAGACTTTGTACACGTTCAAGAGTGCCCAGGCAAATATACGGAAACAAAACTGACTGAAAGCCAAAAAGCCTCCTAAAGGCACCATTGCTAGCTTATGAAATCTCTGGGCTACAAATAGCTGGAAGTTGTAGCACTGTGTTTTTCCTGTGGCCTTATATGCTTCCCTTGGCCACTGTTGGCCACAGGATACTAGACTATTTGAACTTTCAGCTTAAGCTGGTACAACTGCTCTTTTCTGGCCTGGCTAGTTAACTTTGCACTTAGAATACCTGTTTCTCATTTCACTTCCTTTTCATCTGTGATTAAATGTAGAGATAAAGGACTACAGTCATTCCTGGTTCACTTTTTTCAGACCCTTTCTTCATTGGCAACTGAGCCTAACAGTCCCATTATAAGCAATTCAGGCTCCCTTCTCAAAGCCGTTAGGTTGTTCGTCTCATTGCTGCCAAGATGATGTTTCAGAGCTTCGTTTTTCCAGTGCTTAAAAAACATCCTTTAATTTCCAGTTGAAATTTATTCATGGCTATTTTATACCCATTTGTCTTTGTGCCAGCTTTGTTCTGTAGTTTAAGTAGCTTTCTGCCGTCCTCAGTGTTTACTTCTCCCCCACTCAGTGTGTCTACGGAGATCAAGTCACCTGTTAATCATCATTTTTTGAAGGTGACAAAAGTGTGATCTTTAAGACTCATTATGAGATGCATCTGTGGTAACAGATGATGATTTCCTCATCACTTTTCTACACAATTCCTTCCGAGTACTGCACACCACTGTTCAGGTGAAGACTTGCATGAAAACATTCGTGTTGTCCCTTCTCCACTGGCAGTGGCTTTCCTGAGACCTGATCTGTGCTTTTCATGGTTGTTGCCCTGCTGAGTCATACTTGCCCTCATCTTCTAGCGGGCTCATCTATCCAGGGCATCCTTCTACTCATTTCCAAATTATGAGTCCCTGTTCATAACACCAATTCTTATTAAACCCTAAATGTGTAACCTTGCACTTTTGACTATTACATTTCATCTCACTTCTATTGCTTCAGAACTCAAGAATATCCTGTTACTCCTGAAAGATATTCTGAAGTCCCTGCTATTGGCAGCAGCTCCCGACTTCACACGGTCAGCAGATTTTGTTGGTATACTCTGACTTTTGTGCCAAGGTCATTAATGAAAAGATAAAATAAGATCAGTCTCAAAACATCCTTGAGGACTTCCACACATATCTTCCTTCCAGACTAATAATTCCTCCTTCAGCTCAACTGCTGTTATTGCCTCTTGAACCAGCTCCTTACATTTGCTGCAATACTTACACTAATTCTCATGTTCTCCAGCTTGGATAATAATTTCCAGTGTGGCACCATACCAAATGTTTTACTGAAGTACAGATAAGTTAGATCTACCACATTTCCCTTGTCTAGAAAAATCAGTTATGTTATTGAAGAAAGATATCAACTTAGGCTGGCTTGATCAGCTCTTGGTAAGTCCATTTTATCCCTTAAATCCATTCTGTCTGTTTTGCATTTTACCCTCATATCTTCAATTATTTTTTTCTTTCAAAATTTGTTCTAAAGCAATGCATACCACTGAGGTCAGCCTACTGGGTCTACACCTACTTGTGACTAACTCTGAAGTACGTGCTGTAGGACATACAGAACACTGCATGTTGCCTATGCCAAACCCCTTGTGATCAATTGCAGTACTTGAGCACTTGAAGAGATGAAATGTACTAGTTTGGTTCCACATTATTTTATTGCAGTACTACGTACAGGCATGGAATGAGATGAGGGTGTGTCTAGGCTGTTAGCCTGGGATGTGGGAAATCCAGACAGCTACAGCTGCAGGTCTGTAATGTTGCTTCATAAGTAGGTGGTTATTATGATTTTTTTTGATTCTGCTAAGTGGTGGTGCTGGGATTTGGGTGATAATGCCTTTATTTTATTTTTTTTTTTTAATTTATCTTTGCCTCAGAACATGTCTGAGTTTTCCATCCTACAGTACCATCTGGATGGGTTTACTTACATCTTCGTGATAGTCTTGAGTTTCTCAGCTTTACAAACAATGCAGTTGCAAACCTGCTCTGCCAGGTCTCATCAAAAGCAGCAACAGTTCTTATACAACTCAGAACACACCAACTCCCTCCGAGCATGAAGAAGAGAAGTGACCAGGGGTGGTTAAGGCTGCTGAAGGATCAGCTATGGTATGGTAAGGAAGAGTTTAGGTCTTATGGGTCAAGTGTGACGAAGAATGAGAGAGAATGGGAACTCGGAGATAGGAGGAATAAATAGGAGATTACTCTTATCTGAGAAAACGGTTTGGGATGTCTGAGGTCCTCTGAGGACGAATGAAGTCTTCTGTATACAATGTGGTTTACAGACACCAAGAAAGTATTGGAGAATCCAGATTTGCTGATTGATTCTTTTGTAGATGGGAGGTTTGCTGGTAGTGTTGACATTATGACATTTCAGCTCTCCTGAAACTCTTTGCAATGCTCTTAAGCACCCTCAAAATAAAACAGATGCCTACAGGAAATCCTTAGATCTCTTCTGCTTAGAGGCAGAAACATTCTGGGCTTCTGTCATTGCTCTGCTGTTCTGGCACATGATTGAGACATTGCCTTAAGCCTGCAAACATGGCTCTGTAATGTAGTCTCCTTTATGAGATACCTACTTGAGTGAGAGCTTTGGGAGATGCTCTGGATGGAATTTTAACTTGTTAGGAGCTGTTTACTTTGTCCCAAACTTTAAACACAGGGAAAGTCTGAGTGATCAGTGGCTTTAGCATATACCTTTTCTGAGCATGCTGAGTAGCTGGTGGATGACAGTATTCCTCCCACCAGCTGAATGATTGCTGTTTAGGTGGAGTTAAAGGAGCAATGCTTTCACTGGTGAGATTTTTAGCTACTGATTTCCTGTTCTATCTGTATTGTTGTGCATTTCTTTTGCAGTTTGTTTCTAATGCTGCTATTGAGCTCTGTCAGATTCATTTTGATGGAATGACATTAGATAGGGATGTTGACCCCACATCAGCAAGAGCCAGCTCTTGAAACTTTCGTAGTCTCAGCTGCTGTTAGGACACACAATGAACATCAGCTTGATGGCAAAAAGTTGTGGGTGCCTTTTCTTTTTTTTTTTCTTTTTCTTTTTTTTTTTTTTTTTTGGTTTGTGTTTGTTTTTTGGTTTTTGTTTTTTTTTTTTTTTTTTTTTTTTTTTTGGTATTTTGCTGAATATGTGA